>JABVXV010000753.1:0-10810 GCA_013365325.1 Dipetalonema caudispina
ATAATAATAATAATAATAATAATAATAATAATAATAATAATAATAATAATAATAATAATAATAATAATAATAATAATAATAATAATAATAATAATAATAATAGTAATAATAATAATAATAAATGTTTGCAGATGATTCTAAATGGTGGTATTTTTTTGGTCGGCAAAAATTAGTCGAGCCAAAGAATAAGAATAATCGAGAACAAGAATGTCGTGATAATTTGGTTGAATCCTTTGTCGAGCATCATTTATCGGTTGAACAAATTAAAGATATTTATATCGATTCAAATATTCATTCTCAGTATCCGGAACGAAGTGATGGATTAAGCTCCATTGAAGCACGGTCAGAAAAGAAAATTACATCTTTAATAATTAGAATTTCATGCTACGATGGTAGCTTTTGTTTTAATTTCCTTCACTTTAAAGATCATCATTTTTCCTTTCAAAAAGAAAGTATATGGAAGAAATAGATTGGAAAAATAATTATTGATTAATTATGTAATTATTGTTATCATTCAATAACAAATTTATATCTGAGTAATTATATCTTCATAACTTGAAATAATAAAGTAGTAATAATTATATTGTAGAATACTTTTTCCTTTTTTTCTATTTTTAGCAATGGAAAAATTTTCAAATTTATTTCATTTCTTTATTTGATTTCTTATTTTATTGTTTTTTATTTTTGCTTCCTCTGCAACTCATCTTTGATTTGTTACAAATTGTTTTCTTTTTAGCTCTAATTGAAGTCGATCTTTTTTTTTATTCCTAGTTTTAATTATTTGTAAAATCGAACTTGAAATGTTTAGAATAATGTTATTAGTGATTAGATGGTTTCATAGAGTCACTTTCCACCACTCATTGATAAGAGATGATAAAAATGGCGATGAATCATTTCACATATATTAAAATAGTATTAATAAAGAAATCACTTATTTATAAATTAATCCTATCATTTAAATTATACAATTTTAAGTAAACGTTTACGTGATGGTGGTGCTAATATTATCGAATGTCCACGTAAAATCAATAATGTGAAATTGTTTCTGCGTCAATTTTTGTATCGATTATGGTTATTACTTCTTGGTAAGTATTATTATTACATTGAATAATTTTTTTTTTTTTTTTTTTAAATTTTGCATGTTAAAGTTCTTGTAGATGTTACAAAAAATTTCTACTTTTCATCACAATTGAAAATACACAAATAATTTTAAATTTATTCCTTTTAGTTCGAAAGAAAAAAAAAATCGATCAGGTTGAAAAAAGTTTTTTCTTTTTTAGTTTTGAACATACCATTAAATTATAAATGTTCATCCTTTTTTTTTTTTTTTTTTTTTTTTTTTTTGTAATTTTGTAATAGTGCAATTTTCCAATGAAAAAAAGAAAAAAGATGCATGTTGCAAGAAATATTATTGTTGATAATTTATGAATAAGCAAGTAAATATATTTTTACATTTAATTAGTAAAAAACCTAACAAGTAATTAATCAATACATGCAAAAAATAGAGGTAATTAATTAATTAAGCATTTAAATAGACAAACAGTTTGAAAAACAAATAAACAAATGATTTTTTTTCTCACAATATTGTAGAATTGTACGATTGTTTTGCATTGGTACGATAATTTAATGAAACATATAGTGTAATTAAAATTAAAAAATTAACTATCTTTTGAACACCATATGAAAATTTACTTTCGCTCATTTATATTTATTTTGTTTACATTGTACTTTTACCTATATCATAATAATTAGAAGTAAAAGTATACGAAAAATTCAAAAATTGATTGATCAAAAAATGATAATAAACATGTATTCATAATATTTTAAATAATTATCACTCTATTTCTGTTTACCCATTGGCTATTTGTTTTTCATTTTACTATTCATTTATTTATTTCTGTTTATTTCCCATTTATCTTACCTAATTTATTTTTTTGCCTGTTGTAACAATATGTGATGGGAAAATTTAATTATTGATATTTTTTTTTATTGATTTCAAAAATTTATCATTTTTAATAATAATAATTGCTAATATTACTATCAGTATTATCACCATAATAATAAGAATGGGATAATAATTGTCTTCAGTTATCGGATTATTTTTCATTTTATTCTTTAAATTTAAAATTTAATGAATTGAATCAATTTAGCTTTTCAATCTTAATGTGATAACATAATTTTAATACTATCAATATTTATTGCTATTAATATCTTTTTTTTTTTTGCACAATATTAAATAGTAACTAACTAATTTATTAATTTGCAATGTTAAAATGTAATTAATTAATTTGCAGTATTAAAATACTAACAAAATATTTCAGGTGCAGCAATGCTAAGTTTGGCAACTTATATTATTCATTTAATGCATGGTAATAATGAACCTATAAATCTTTATTGTACATTAATTCTTATTTTAATTGTTACCCTTATGTGTTTTATGACATTTTATCAAGAAAAACAAACACTTCAAGTGAGTTTTTTCTTTTTTTTTGCTGAATTCATTTATTAATTAATTCATCGAACATTTTAATCATAATTAAATTATTAACAAACATAAATGTAAAATACAAGAATGCTAATAATTAGATTTATTATTGTTAGCATTTTAGCTAATATTATAATAGTTTTTTATCATTACGATTAGTTATTTATCATCAATTTTAATCATATTGCAATAGTTTATCACATTAAAATGACATTTTTAAAATTTTGCTATATTTTATTGAAATATATTTTGGAGAAATTTCCATAATATTATAGGTAATAAGTGATTTAAAAGCAGTTCTTCCGACTTCTTGCATTGTTATCCGAGATTGTAAAAAGCAACAGGTACCGGAAGAGGAATTAGTTACCGGTGATTTGGTTGTAATAACCGCTGGTGCTATTATACCTGCTGATATGCGTATTTTGCAATCAAATGGTTTAAAGATTGAAACATCAGCTGTAACAGGTTTACCTGACATTTTTCTTCCGGTAGCATTAATGATATTCTGTTATCATCATAGTTTCTTCACGGATTAAAATGAAATGATAATCAATCCTGTCAACATTATCAATGCATTATATCATTGATATCGCATAGGATAAATCTTGATCAAGCTATTAATCTAACTGTTGATCTATAAATTAAATTTGTTTAAGCTAGATCAAGTGACTGATCTGAGTAAGTGTTACTCTAGATTAAGCTAAATGTTAATTAATACTGATCTATGTGTTTAACTTAATTAAGACTTCGATTAATCAAGCAACGAATCTATGTATTAATATAAAATCGTACCAAAATTCAAAGTACTTTTTTTTTTTAACTTTCAACATTTAACAGTATTTTACTGTTAAATACTGTTAGATGTTAAAAGCGAAAAGTTTTCTATCATATTCTCTTGAGTATATTTAATTTTTTTAATTTCTAGGTGACAAAGAAGCTTATGATTATACACATGAAGCTGTTGTAAAATATCCATCAGTGTTCGAAGCAAGAAATGTAGCATTTAAAGGATCATTTTGTCTTGAAGGTGATGGAATAGGAATTGTTGTACGAACTGGAAAATATACGGTAATTTAGAATCGTTTTTTTTTTTTTGTATATGAAAATTTCTTTTTCTGTTTCTAATTTAAATTCGATGAATTTATTATTGTATTTTAGGTTCTTGGCTACATTATAAATATTCATCAGCAAGTTAGCAAAACACGAAGCAAGCTAAAAATGGAAATTGATGAATTTGTTAATTTTATATCAATCTTAGCTTTGGTTATGGCAACAGTATTCTTCCTGTTCGGTAGTATCATAAATAAGTTCGCTTCTTCGTCCTTTTTTTTTCTAAACTTTTAATAAAAAAATTTTTTAAATTTTAAACAAGACGATAAAGATATTGCAGTTAATGTTATTGATTAATTTATACTCTAAAATTTTAAGTAATTTCGCAAAAATTTTATCTGTCGGATATTATTTGAGTTGCAAAAAATAAATATACAAGATTTTCATCATATTCATCATCAATCATATAAAATAATGACTTTATTATTAAAATATTAAAATTTATTTGGTTAAATGGTAATTACTACAATCGTTAATATTATGTCTTCAATCAGTGTATTTTTTTTTTTTTCTTTTTTTTTAGCTTTCAAAATGTTTTGGATCATTTTATCATTGGTTTCTTGATTATTATCGTAGCAAATGTACCACAAGGTTTACCAGCAATGGTTATTTCACAGTTGGCAATTATTGGTAGACGATTAGCTAGCAAAAATGTTTATATCAAAAAGTTGGATATTATTGATGAACTTGGTGCTACAACCGTAGTTGCAACTGATAAAACTGGCACTCTTACACAAAGTTTGATGGTACTCACTGATTTATGGTACAGTCGAAAGCATCAACCAAGTTTGTTATTTAAATAAAAAAAAAAAAAAAAAATCATTATTTAAATTTGATTTGTTGAAATCAAAATGAAAGAAAAGAATTTTGCATGTAAAGATGCATTTTATAAATTTCTTATGAAATTTATTTTTGGAAAAAAAAGTATTAGCTGTTGTAGTGGAAGATATTTTAAATTCAAATTTCCAAAATTTCATCCATTTTTTTAAAGAAAAAATAAAATTCATTCATTCTTTTTCTTAAATCTAAATTTTTTTTTTTTGAAACATTGCGTAAAAATTTTTTCAATATTTCCTACATTGAATAAAATTCCCATTTATTCTAGTTTAAATGAATTAATATATAAATTAATATCTGATTTTTTTTTAATTTATCATTTTTAACTTTTTATATTTGCATATAAGTTGAAATAAGAATGTCTATTATTTTTTCGGAAAATTATGATATTATTTCGATTTATTCCTATTATATTTTAGGTCATAACTATGTGAATAATCAATCTATTCTTAATATGAACTGTCAGAAACCGGTACTGGAACAACCATTATCCGATATATTTGTTGTAATGAGTGTTTGCAATAGGGCGCATTTCGAATGTGTTCGTAAACCATTAGCTTCAGAAAGAGAAGCTCAAGCGAAGGTTTCAGCAAAGATGCTAAACATGGGCCAAGTCAGCAAACGATTTACTGTCCTGTTAGTTAATATTAAGAAAAAAAAAAAATTGTAGAATTGTGAAAAATTTTATAAAAGAAGAGAAAATAATAATGAAATAAAAAATGATAAATTTCAATCATGATTTGTAAAATTCGTTTACCATGTATATTTAAAATATTTCTTTTGAAACATATTGATTGTTATGTTTGTCTCTTTTAATTCCGGTTTTATCAAATGCTATTTATGGAAAAATGAACAGTTAGAGAGTTTTCGATAAGACAAAAACAAAAAAATTATATCGAAAAGTACTGAAATTTTTATAATTTGTGCAAAATATTGACTCTTATTTTAATGAGAAATGATGTCAAATAAATTATTGTTCTCATTATTATTATAACTGTTATTACGACTATTATTATTATTATTGTTATTATTATTATTATTATTATTATTATTATTATTATTATTATTATTATTATTATTATTGCTATCATTATTATCATTATTATCATTATTATTATTATTATTATTATTATTATTATTATTATTATTATTATTATTATTATTATTATTATCATTAATTACTATTATTGTTATTATTATTATCATTAGTTACTACTATTACTATTATTATTTCTATTATTACTATCGGTACTGTCATTTGTATTATTATTTGAAACAATTACAAAACATTATTGAAAATAACACTCAATTTTTTTCCAAAATTTTGCAAAATTAATATTTTAGAAATTCCGTCACTGGAAAGCCAACAATGGTATTTGCGATACAAAACAATGCAGTGGAAACAAGAGATGTCCACAAGTCGGACGATATCCAAGAAGCTGATGAAGTTCAGGTATCAGGGATCAAAGTTCAATTTAAATCATTTAACATGATAATATTGCAAATAGCAAAATTAGCAAAATTGAAGTATACATTTTATTGCAGTTAATTGAGTAAAATTATTGCTAAGATAAACAAAGGCGAAAAAAAAAACACTAAAATAATGAAAAGAAAATTAGTAAAAATTGATAAAAAATAGTAAAACAATAAATTTGGAAATTTTTGCAGAATAATCTGATATTGTTATCACTGCAGAAAAGTGTTTGAAGGTAAAGAAAAAAAAGAGAAGATGATTTGTGAGAAATTGATTAAATCATCAAGGCAAAACATTTTAGATAATAGATGTAAAAAATCTTCGATATGGATGAAATCTCTTACAATTTAACTTAATTAGTTAAACTTAAATTACCAAAATGAGATTTCGATTTCGTTAATAAAATTTTAAAGTTAGAAGGAAAAATGATAGCTTATGAAAGGTGGCTAATATGCATTTTTATCAGAAGTATATAATTACTGGTATTAATAGTTTATATTTAATCTTTTTTCTTGCAAATTTTTACACGACATTCCATTTGATTGTTTTTTTCGAAACGAAATATGATAAATTAAATATAATTGATAATTGATTTGATTCAAAAAAGATAGGCTAAAATTTAATTCAAATTGATTTAAAATTGATGCAAAATTGTGGTAAATACATTTTTTGAATGAGAAATTCCAAAATTTACAGTTTTTTTTTTCTTTTTTCTTTCAAAGCAATCAAACTGTTGCAATGTCAGGGCAGTAATGTATTTGAACGTGATCATATATACGGTTCACCGTCAGATGTTGCGTTACTTCGTTACGTGGAAATGTTTTCATCAGTAGAGAAAATTCGAATGAATTACATTGTAAGTAAATAATTTAATCTTTTACTCACCATAATTTAAAATTATAGTTTTATAAAAAAAAAAAATTAGTATCATTTTTTTCATCATAACCTTTATCGAAATAATGGAAAATCCTAAAAATTGTAACGGATATGAAAAAATTGAAAGTACTGTAATTTATAGCTGACATATAAAATGATTAAGAGTTAAATTTTCCTTAATCATTTTATTTTTTACTTTATTTGTTTAATTGTTCGTGATATGCAAATATTTCACAAATTTACATAATTTATGACTTTTTCAATGATTTAAAAAAAACGAAAAGAATTTTTTGTTAAGACATAAGAAATAAGCGAAATTAAAAAATTGATGATAGCAAAACAAATAGTTTTTTTTTTTTCTTAATTTTCTTTTTTTTTTTGTAGACAGTTCTTGATATGCCATTTAATTCGGTTCGTCGATATCATTTGGTGATAGCACGTGATGTAACGGAATTATCAGAAATGGAAAAAGATAAGAAATCAATGAATCAATCAAATAATGGTGCTATGTTTATAATGATGATTAAAGGTGCACCGGAAGTTGTATTGAAATATTGTAATTACCTGCAAGTTGATGAAGAATGTTTACCAATTGATGAGAAACTTCATCAAGAGTGCCAGGTGAACCCTCAAACGTAAGTATGTGAGCAACAAATGTTAAGTAAAAAAAAAAAAAAAACAAAAAAAAAGTTTTTAAATTTATTAAAAATTTGTTTTCTTTTTTTTATAACTTTTTTAATTTTCATTTTTCGGTAAAAAAAAAAAAAAAACGACAAATAAAATCTTTTAAAAAACAACATATATATATTTATATTTATATACAGTTCTTTAATAAAATTTCATATTTGATTTATATGGAAAAATATATTGGCTAAATACTATCAAATATTTGAGCTGAACAAAAAATTCCAACAAATAGTTAATTTTATTTGTTAAATTAATTATGCATTTTATATAAACGTTTAACTCTTACATTTTAATTTTAATTTATAATTTATTTTTTAAAAACCAACAATAGTATTATGTATTATGGTAATTTTTACTTTGCAAAAAATTTTAGGCAGCTTGGGAACATTTTGGAAATGAAGGAAAACGAGTATTTGCATTTGCTATAAAGCGTTTTTTTATCAATGATGCAAATGCTAAATTTACATCTTTTGATATAATACTGGAAAATTTAACATTTTTAGGAATGACAGCGTTAGTTGATCCACCACGGTGAGTTTTTCTCCCAATTTTTTTTTTTTTTTTTTTTTTTTTTCAAATTAATATATTCTATTTTTTTTTAGATCGAAATTTTTTCTTTTTAAAAGATTACAAAAAATAATTTTTTTAGAAAAAAAAATACAAAAATGGAAATTTTGAAAAATTCTTTTTTTTCAATGTGTAATTTTTTTTTTAAGAGATGATGCAGCAAATGCAATAAAACAATGTAAAGAAGCTGGCATTAAAGTTTATATGATCACAGGTATAACATTTGTATTTTTTTTTTTTTTTTTTTAAATAAGTTTCATTGTTCAGTTCATAAATATAATAATTAAATGAATGGAAATTAGTGCTTCTTATTGGGAACATACAGTTGACATATGACCTATTGTTTGTTAGGTTCTCCATATTGTAATATTTGATTTTTAGGCTTGTTTCCAGCATTAACAATAATTTTCAACATTAGTGATTGTCTATAAAATTTTCTTAGCTAATAGCTAACGATGAGTTTATTTAAAAATTATTGAATATGAAACACCAATAAATGTTTAATTATATTTATATATTTTAGCAAATATATGACCAAAGTAATGAAATTTACCTTTCTTGAAAGATTTATGTCATGTTAGACACCTAGTAATTTTAATTAATTTTTTATTTTAATCTAAAAAATTGCTACTAAAGGCTATGTATTTCAAATCCAATTGATTATTGCCAATTATTTGCAAGGAATTGACAATTTTTTTTTTTTTTTAAATATTTTACAAACATCATATAGATTATATTACAAAAAAAAAACTTCGAATTATTTATAAAATTGTGCATAATTTAATAAATTAAATTTGATTTTGACAAATAGAAAAAAAAGGAAGTTAATTTTTTTTCCGACATTCTAGGTGATCATCCGACAACTGCAGTTGCAGTAGCTCGGAAAATTGGACTTATTGGTATTGGTGATGAAATGGTATAGTTTTATTTGAAAGTAATTTTAATAAATTAACCTTTCCCCTTTTTTTTTTTTCTATAATACTGCTAGTAGTTTTAAAATTGATAGCAATAAGTAAACTGAACTGTTGGGCAATTAATTATTCTATAGAAAGTGATGTTAATATTCTAATAAATAAATAAATATTGTTGAAAAAAAAAAAGGAAATTGAAATTACTGTTAAATTTGCAATATTTTAATCCAAATAATATAGTTCAAATCGTTTCTTTCAAAATGTATGTAATATTGCCAAAAATAAAAAAAAAAATAGAATTTGTGGTTGAATTTTGAAATCATTAAATCGACATATATAATTTAAAAATAAATGTTTATATTGCTAATATTGATTTCACTCATTACTAATAATTTCTATTTATATTCTTACTAATTGCCTAATTATATTCTAATTTTAAATTCTTGTTCACTTTTTAGCACTATTTAACATTTAGCTCTTTTTTTTTTCATTTTTTTTTTCGTTCCGTAATTGTAAATGACAAGAAAAAATGATGATGATAATATTGAAATTTGTGAATGTTAATTAATTGGCAATAATTAAATTATAGGTTAAACCAAGTGGTCGTGATCATTTAAAATTAAGTGTAATTGGTGCTAATCAAATAAATTGGGGTGTTGCAATAGGCGATGATTTGGATCGTATGGATGAATATGGTTGGAATGAATTACTCAAAAAGAAATATATTGTTTTTGCAAGGTAAAAAATTTTCAACAAAAATGAAAAATGATGGATAACTGAACAAAGAGGAAAATAAGAAAATTACAATAATTTTTCGTCTTTTTTTTTCATTTTTATTTTAATGAATAATTTAAATTATTAAAATTGGCAAAAATTTAGGATAAATCCGCATCAAAAATTTCGAATTATTGAAGAATGTCAAAAACGTGGTGAAATAGTAGCTGTTACCGGTCAAGGTGTTAGTGATACACAAGCTCTTGCACGAGCTAATATCGGTATCGCTATGGGTATTACAGGTTAATAAAATTTCCATGCTTTCTAGGAAGAAATACAAAATCACTTCAATTCTTTTATTAGCTAATTAACTAAGCAATATTGTCCTGAAGAAAACAAAATGTTTCGTTTGTGTGGTTAGTTGTTAACTAATTGAATTAAAATAATGAAATAATTTAATATACTTAACTATGTAACTATTTAGTCTATAATAACGTCATAAAAAAAAAAGACTACGAAGAAAAAAAATGAAATTTGTATTTTTTAAATTCTAATACTTCTCAAATTTTATCATATTTAAAATTTTCAAAAGTATTATTTATTTCTTAACAATGATGAATGCATTATTGAGAAACGGCATAATGAAGAGATAAAAAAGTGATAAATAATGCGATAAACTGTTAAGATTTAACAATGTAAAATTGATAAGCATATTAAAGTAATAAATCGTAAGTAATCGTTTGATATTTGATAGGTATTTACTTATTAGAAAAGGAAATTATTTTGTTTTAGGTAGTGATATGGCAAAGCAAGCAGCGGATATTATTTTGACGGATGATAATTTTGCTTCAATTGTCAAAGGCATTGAAGAAGGACGCCTATTATTTGACAATTTGCGCCTTTCAATTGCTTATACGTTAGCTCATCTTTGGCCAGAAATATTCCCAGTTGTCTTACAATTCACGCTTGGCTTACCATTAGGCTTATCAGCTTTACAGGTTATGACATTAATATTATTGCTGTTACATTTATTTATTATTATTACTATTATTATTATTATTATTATTATTATTATTATTATTATTATTATTATTATTATTATTATTATTATTATTATTATTATTATTATTATTATTATTATTATTATTA
>JABVXV010000754.1:0-10710 GCA_013365325.1 Dipetalonema caudispina
GATTATTTTCATTTCTAGTTTACAATGAATTTCCTAATATAAAATAAACATTATACTTCGATCAATTAAATCAATCTTTTAATTGATTATTTTCATTTCTAGTTTACAATGAATTTCCTAATATAAAATAAACATTATACTTCGATCAATTAAATCAATCTTTTAATTGATTATTTTCATTTCTAGTTTACAATGAATTTCCTAACATAAAATAAACGATGTACTTTGATCAATTAAATCAATCCTAAAATTTTCGCCTAATCAATCAAATCTATTTAAAACATTTTAAATTTACGATAAATTTCATTAGATCCAAAAAATAATAATAATAATCATTACTTCACTTTAACATCTTCATCAACATAACTCAATTATAGCAATATATCGATTACATTTAATTTATTTCATTTTGTCGCAAGTCGCAAAAAAAAAAAATGCAAAGATACAATTTGCCAAATTATTTCGCATCAAAATACGATTGTCCTAATGTTTTTTCATATATTTCTATACTTCATAATTCTCTCTATCTCTCTCTCTCACCCTCTCTCTCTCTCTCTCTTTCTCTTCATTTCTAAATGATTTTATTGTGATGATACATATTTTATATGGCATAATTATTGATTTATGTAAATCAATATTTATATTATACTTTATTTTAGATCAAAAAAGAAATTGATTACTCTATTATTTGTTATTATTATTATAAAATGTTACGAATAATACATCGGATACAAATAACACATTAATTAACTTTAATTACTTATTCAATTACTTCAAATTCCTTCATTTTGTTATATAAAAATACTATTATCATTACCTATCTAAATTATTCATACCTTTTTCATATCATTTTTAGACATAATTATATGTAAATGTAAATGTTACACATCGTAAATTTATCTTTATTTTATTTTTTGTAATTTCTAGTATTTCAGTATTAAAATTATTTCATTTCTTTATTAAAGATAATTTGTTGATGAAATTTTTTGCTTTGCATTTCATGCAAAAAAAGTATTCTTTTAATGTTTCATTCTTATAAATTTTGAGGAATTTTCTAATCATTTATCAAAAAAGTATCTCATTCTTGGATAATTTCGATAAATAATTTTGATAATTTTGATAAATACATTTAGCATTTTATGAGTGTTTTTGGAAGTAAGATTTTATTATCACATTATTATTGCAATTTTTAATTTTTCTAATTAAAATAGGAAATGGATAAAGCTATGTAACTTTTGTTATACATATATATTATGTTATTATATTAATACATGTAATTCAGGATGTATGTAACGATAATTCATCCAGATTTGGGTATCGGAGGAGCGGAAAGATTGATTGTAGATGTGGCGATTGCGATGAAACGAAATGGTCATGGAGTACAATTTGTGACAAATTATTTCAATCCCAAGCATGCATTTATAGAAACCACAGAATTTGGTTAAATTTTCATTATCATTTTTTGAGTTATTAGTGAGTTTAATTAGGTATGAAACTTTTAGTAGCAAAGTTTTTATTATATTTTGTATAGCATAACTAATGTAAAAATAATCTGATAGTTAACCGGAAATTACTACTAACTAATAGGAAGCTATGACTATCAGTATAACATTGATAGAAGGAAGAAGTAGTATGAGCGTAATTCCTAAAATTCTTCTTTCGTTCTCCCAAGAACATCTCTATAATTCCTATTTTCTTTTGAGCAAAATTATAAACTTAAATGATAAAATGCTGTTCAATTCTTTCTGCTTTATTACTGTTGCTGGAATTTCTCTATTTATGAATGTGCAAAGAGAATTTTTTTTTTATAATTTGCAAAGAGAGTGCTGAGAACAAGAAGATGAAAAATAAGTTACCAGTATTGGAAATATTGACCAATTTCTATTTACATCCAAAAAATCAGCAATTTTTAAATGGATTCATTTCAGATATCAAAGTTATTGACATATTTCCACGATCAATTTTCGGATTTGGGCATGCTTTATGTGCTTACGTTAGGATGTGTATCGCAGCCTTATATATTTGCATATTTTTGAGAAGAACGGAACTCATATTTTGTGATTCTGTGAGAATTTTTTGATTTTGAGAGGAGCAGGGAAAATTTTTATTGCTGTGGTAGTTTCTGACGAAGTTCTTTGGTGCTTTATATAGAAAACTTTTATTTGCTAATGTCCAAATGACTGGATTTTACGGATTTTATGTGTTTGATAACTTACAACATTTCCCAGATCTCTTCGTGTTTGTTGATTTTTCGGATATTTCGATTACTTGGTTTATTCAATGCACCGATTATTTTCTATTGTCATTTTCCGGATCAACTGCTAACAACGAGAAAGAGTATGATGAAGAAATTCTACCGTTTTTTCATTGACTGGTTTGAAGTAAGCTTGCTAGCATCATATTTCAAAAAAATAAATTGTTGATGAATGGGTCTGTTAATAGAGTTTATTCACTCGCTTTCAAGTTTCAAATTAACTTCAGATACGGGAAAATGTGACTGCTGAGCTTTAATCCGAAATTATGGAAGCGAAATACATTACCACGCAAAATGTCCTTTTTCCTGTGGCTTAATTCCATAAGTCTTGAGGTGATTGGCGAAAATTATTTACTCGAAACATCTAGTACACTATGTAAAATGTGAAAATCATATTTTGTATTTTACATATCTTAACTATGATAGTAAAAAGCCTTTTTATCTTCGTTCGAGTAATTAAGGAAATTAAGAGTATCTCTTTTCATCTACTATGTTTCTTCATGGCTTTTAGATGTGGACAACAGCAATGGCAGATTTGCTTTGTGTGAATAGTGAATTCACGAGAGAAACTGTGAAGGAAACATTTCCATGTATTCGCACTCGTTGTATTCATATACTTTATCCGACATTGAATACCAAATTTTTTGATAGCGGTGGAACAGCTAAATTGAATGAAATCCCAAAAAGAGCACGGCATATTTTTGTATCAATCAATCGATATGAAAGGAAAAAAAATATTGGCCTTGCATTAGAAGCTTTTAGTTTGTTTTTAAAATTTTTGTTTTTGTTTTTCTTTTGTTTACGGCGATGAATTCTGTACTACAAAATAGTTGATTCAAACATTCGAAATCCATTCAGCTTAACGAATTTCATAATTGTAATTCTAGGTCTTTCTTTTCTAGGTTTACTTCAGGAAAAGATTCCAGAAAATGATTATCGGTACTGTTTTCTTGTTATTGCTGGTGGCTACGATATCATGAACTACGAAAACATTGCACATTTCGTCGAATTACAGGAATATGCAATCGCACTGGACTTACCCCGAGAGCAGTATGTATTTCTGAAGTCACCAAGTATGTTATCAGCAAATTGGTTTCTTGCGAAATCCAGTCTTCTGCTATTCATTATACTGAAAGTCTGATTACTTCGTATTTTAATCATGGTCATTCAAAATGTTATTATTGTAGCCGACGAAGAGAAGCTCGAATTATTGAAACGTGCAACAGCAGTACTGTACACACCAAGCAATGAACATTTTGGTATTGTACCTGTGGAAGCAATGTATATGAAATGTTGTGTGATTGCACTAAATAGTGGTGGACCGCGCGAAACTATTGTTGATGAAGAAACCGGATTTTTGGTGAAGGAAAATCCGAATTCATTTGCAGAAAAGATGGCAGAACTTGTCAGAGATAAACATAAAGCTGCGGCTATGGGTAATGCTGGTCGTAAAAGAGTTGAATCCGTTTTTTCGATGGATAATTTTGTTGTGCGGCTGGAAAGTTTAATACGTGAAGTTGTATCTGATGCCTACAAATAGCGATAAAAAGTATCAACATGTTTAATAAGGTTAACGAGATTTTTTTTGTTTGATGTTGTAGCTATTTATATTTAACAGGAACATAAGTGTTTTCGGCAATTAACAATTTGTCTTGAAAATAAATTCTATGTGCTAAACTTTTTTAAAATTTTATAGAATAATGTTAATATAGAAAAGATAACAGAAAGAAATATTTAACTACACCGTTATAAATTTGATGATATGGTTTGAGTTAGTGTTATAAAATATTCTTAATGGATCTCAGAATAACGTATTGATGAATCAAATAGGTTGATTTTTCAAATTCTATAGTCTACTACTGTGCAGTAAGTAGTAACAAACTTTTTTCTACTCTCAATAATAAATGAACTAAAGTGAGGAAGACTAACAGCAAGAAAAAATTTGTTTAAGTCAAAAAGACTCCATCACGAAGATTAGTCTGCATAATTTTTGTGCCCCTATATTATTTATTTCATTGATTACATTGCAGAATTGTATTGATCCTGGTTCATATTATTCCTAATGGAATAGAAATTTCTGGTTAGTTTTCGTATTTATTCGAACTTACATGCTTACATATTTTTCGGATGTTGCTATAAAAAAATTTGGTAGTCATTATGTTTCAGAAATTATCTTCCATTCAATTTTTCGACTCAGTTTGTTATTTCTGCTCAAATTGAAATAAAATCCGGTAGTTTATGATGTATTTGGTACCATCTCCAGCATGATCTCAGATCGTAACGCTTTACATTTTGCAGTTTAAAATTTTAGAAATTTTTTTCGATTATGTGCTTAGATAGAAGTGCTATAGGTATGCGATAATAAGATTTGTTAACTTGGAAGGAAAAGAAAAAAACTTCAGTTGGTTATAAAATGATGTCTTCTCAAATAAGTCGTTAGTCTTATCGAACCTCAACAATGTCAGAATCGAAACATCGGATCATATTAATCTGAGCATCATCTTTGTCACTTCAGTGAACTATAACAGCTGAAGCCGAATATGCTATGAAATTACAGAACATTTGAGTCGAAATTCAGAAAAACATTAAAACTGAACATTCAAATCAATTTCACCCATACTGGAAATATCACTGTGATTGATGATTTATATTTCATTACTCGTTGAAAATTTCTCGTTTACGTTTCGAAATTCGCACTATTTCCATCAATTTATTGCTTCACAAAATGCAAAAGTAAAAAGAAAAAAACAAATTAGTAAATTCAGTTAGTTGTTCCTTTATGAAGTCGCCGACAGCTTTTTTTTTTTTTTTTTTAAGTAAACTAATACCGTTTGACGTATCAAATGGTATTTAAAATAACGAATCGAACTAGTGGATGAATAATTTTAAAAGCAAATTGAATGTACTGTCATCATTCATTCTAATAATATTACTACATTATAAATAAATATTTAATCAATATTATTCTCTATCATGAAAAATAATAAATGATATTCAATTGATCTAAATTAATTTTCACTGCATTAATATATCAACAAATATCGTTAATCATTAATTAGATTTATTCCGTACCCACAATGTTATCAAATGAAAAATTCCAACGGATATCTTTCACATCATAAAATTGCAATTCATTCAAAGAAAATATGCATGCATTTATGGAAATAATTCATCATATATTCAGGAAAATAATATTTACATTCTGATTTATTATGCCTTTATAAAATTTAAATATTCTTGCTATCATTAGTTCGGAAAATTAATAAACTATTAATGAATTAACTAATAAAATATTATTTATTGAGTAAACATTGAAATCTTTTAAAAATATCAAATGGATATAATTTAACACAGCATTATGAGAAATATGATATTGATACATTAGATGATATCGATACAAAAATAATCGATAACTATTCAGAATTTTTTTGCTAATATGACATTTTCCTAACGTTTAATTGATGAGTAAATAATGCGATGCTTCTCATTAATTAAATAATATACCTACAAATAATAACATATTAATTTACTTTTGTTAATCATATGGATATGTTTAATTTACTCTTAAGTTGTTAATTTTTCAAAGCTAACATATGATGTAAAAATATTAATATTGATCTAATTTTAATTAATGCTACATAATATGTCTGAACTAACTTTGTTAAACTATTCAAAATAACGACATGTAATTTATTAATGGCTGTAGATAGTATTTTTCATTTCCATTTACGGTAAATTTTAAAGAAAATTACACTTTAAAAAGAATGATTTAAGATTAAAATCTAAAAATTGTTCATAGTTCGAAAAAAAAGAAAAAAAAAAGTCAAAAACGAAAAGAAAAAGAGAAATGAAAAGTTAAAAAAAAGAGTTCATAATTTTACTTTTAAAATTGTATTCCACTTTTTTTTCCTTTTTTTTTTTTTCAACATTTCGTTGTTGATTTCTTAAATGGAAATAATGTCATCGTTTTGCGAAATTATTGCTTCATTTTACAACAATTTTCCCATCTTTTTTTTTTCCACCTTCTTTTCTCTCTCTCTCTCTCTCTCTTTCTCTTTGTCGTTGTCATCATTTGAAATGTTATCCTGTTAATGTCATTGTGATAATTTGTCCTTATGGCAATTTTTTTTTTAATCGTTTAAAAGGTACTGTGACAAAGATAGAGTTAACCCATTCGCTCCCTCTCTCTCTCTCTCTCTCTCTATCCTATAAAATATGTCCTTTTCTTCCAATCGCTCGCAGATTTCAGTGTTTTACAATTGTAATGGTTACGGTTTTTTTTTTTTTTTTTTGTTAATTCATTCAAATTCAAAAATTTATATTACTACAGAAAGCACATATCACGTAATATCACGTATACATCTGGTATTAATGTAATTTATATCACCGTAGAATGTGAAAATAATTGTTAAAATGTTGACATAATTCAACGAAGATTTAATTCCTATCAATGAAATGATATGATGTTTGATAAGCGATGAACGTACGTTGAAGTATGCTCAGATGACGTAATGATATAGCTATGAATTTACGTATAATTCCAATAATTTTTACCACTTTAAAGATTTAACCTTGCTTATATTGTGATATTTAATAATAGTTACCACGGCTTTTTTCCTTCTATTTCAAAATATAAATTTTATAAAATTGCCAAATTTCTTGTATCATTAAGCTAATTTCATATTTATTCAAATTTTTAGTGTAACTTTATCCTTCTTTTATTCATGTTATGAAAGCTTCTGAAATTCAACAATAATTAGATTATTTCGTCGAAAGATTCCACGACAAGACCTTGGTAAATATTATTAAATAATCTTTTTCCAATCTTTTTTTTTTTTTTTTTCAGCTAGTGAAATGTATTCAACTAATTGTCAAAAATTTAGTGGAATTCATATATATCGTCGTCATCTGAGCCAAGTGGAATTTTTGACTATTAGTGACGAAAAGTAGCAGTTTCAAATATTAAACTTTAAAATTCAATTAATTCACTTTCTTGGCGAAAGGCTGTGTCCTTGATGATATTTATATGTCAAATGTCTCCTTCTACCCGTCTCAGTACTTCTTTCTAAGGTGATGTCTCTGTGTAACGGTCCCTTTCTTCACAGAAACAATAAAAATATTATTCTTTAGGAATTGCATCGCTTCGTCTCTTTTCTTTCTCTTTCCTCTCTCTCTCTCTCTCTCTCCCCCTCTTTATTTGCACCGATTTATTCCCTCCTCTGTCAACTATGAAACGTGTCGGATGTAAGAGTTCCTTTAGTTCCACTCAAATTTTAAAGTAATCGACGTTAAGCGTGTAATCGTTGATCACAGTTATTCTCCGTGAACTTCTTGTCATTTTGGTAGCTTTCTCGGTAGGTGATTCAGTGATTCTTTCTCCAGCGTCATTGTAGGATAGTTCTCGTTTTCCTCTCCTACATTCCGGATAAATATGTATTTATGAATTGTTGGAGTTATCGCCTTTGTGCATTTGTCGTACTTTACGTGAGGGATATCATAGAATTTATGTATTATTTCAAATGAATTTCATGAAGAAATGACACTTGCTGGAAGCAAAGCGTTTATTGGTCAACCAGCACCTAACTTCAAAACAACAGCAGTTGTGAACGGCGATTTCAAGGAAATTTCACTTTGTCAATTTAAAGGGAAATATGTGGTCCTCTTCTTTTACCCGCTTGACTTGTATGTTCCTCCATTTTTTGTAACCATAATTTACAATCGAAATGAGTAGAGGAGCACATGAGTAGAGGACCACGTTTCAGATATTATGGCTGTTTTTCAAAATCTTTTTCGAAACAAGCTAAAGGGAAGATATACTTATTATTTTTCAGCACCTTCGTTTGTCCAACAGAAATAATTGCGTTTTCCGATCGTATTGCGGAATTCAAACAGTTGGATGTGGCTGTTCTGGCATGCTCAACTGACTCGCACTTCTCACATCTTGCATGGACAAATACCAGTCGAAAAATGGGTGGACTTGGTCAGATGAATATACCAATTCTTGCGGATACGAATCATACAATCAGCAGGGCATATGGTGTACTCAAGGAGGATGACGGAATTGCTTATCGGTATGTTTGTACAAATATTATGGGTAATAACGTTTGATATGTTTGGAAGTGTGAGGTCATCGGGAGGAGTGAATCGCTTGACCATTATACACTGCTTCTTTAGAACTATATTTTCAGTTCTTCCCAGTTTGTTCTACCACTTTTGTCATTTTTCAAATTTCACAGTTCATAAAATTAATGATTGGAAGTTATGCCACATGGTCTCTTAAGTAATACTAATCAGATGTGCTTGTTTCAGTGGATTATTCATCATTGATCGAGAAGGCATTTTGCGGCAGATCACAATCAATGACCTCCCAGTAGGTCGTTCTGTAGACGAGACCTTACGTCTGGTGCAAGCTTTTCAGTTTGTGGATAAGCACGGTGAAGTAAGTTTTCGTTATTAATAGAGTTTTATGATTTGGAATGAGTGATTGTTGTTGACCACATCGTGAATTCCTTCACGGCATCTTAATGGCCTGTATAATTGATAATCAGTTATCCATAGCTTTACAAGAAATGGGACTAATAGCTTACATGAGTTGTACTGCGACTTTTTCTCTGTGGAGTAATGTTAATCGTTAAGACATTTGGCAAAGATGCATTCCATATTTCAGCCTAATTTTGTTTTCCCTTTTTATATACCAGTATTTAAAGATTTGTATTTATATTATTGGAAACGATTTAAGGTATGTCCGGCCAACTGGCATCCAGGATCCGAAACGATTAAGCCTGGAGTGAAAGAAAGCAAATCGTATTTCGAAAAGCATTGAAGGCGATCATTATACGATGTTGAACAATTCAATGATTTTTTGAATAGATGCGTGTTGAAGTAACATTAATAAAAACATATCTTACTTTACTCTGGTATATTATATTACATGTCGAATTCTACAGAGATATTATGTTGATATGTTCCTTCCTTTTCGTTTTTTCCATTTCTTTTTTACAAATAAAATTTAGACGACAGAAAAGTAGAACTTTTGACGTAACAGTCTGTTGATAACATGATCTCATCATTAAAAAAAAATTTACAAGGGAAAGGGCAAGAATTGTTGAACACTTTCAAACTATGTTCAAAATATAATCATCAATTTCTGATGAATTTTATTTCTTCATTATCACTAATGATTAACAAACTCATTTCGAGTAATCATGAAAAGTACAAGGAAATTTTGTTAAACCGAACAACTGTTTGCTAACATAGTGCAGTGATGCTAAAACAAATACAAATGTACGTTAAGTAAATCGTTCAAATGATTAATTCATTTCTACATAATGAAAGATATAATTTTTTTGTTTTTTTTTGTTCTGCATTTCACTGTTATTAAAATGAGCAAAATAATTTAATCAGGGATTAATAACAAAAAGATATGAACTAATTTTAGCGTACAATGTTAGAATTTATGCAACAAATATAATTTTATATTACTTTCAAACGTTTACCTCATCTTTTACGTTATACTTAATTTACATTTACTCATTTTGCGCATATTTTGCATACAACATAATAGCATTGTTTTTTCTTTGCTCATTCAACAAATTATTATCATTCATTTTTCTCATAACATTAATAACAAACAGATATTATCAATTAATTTAGAATAATATTTTATTTATTGTACTGTAATGGAATAAATTAAGGTAATTGGTAGTATTTATAATGGGAATGCAAACACATACTGTAAATATCGTAACACATACTGTAAATATCTTTTTCTTCCATTTCATGATTGAAAACTTACTGTAATGGATTAGTATTACCTTTATGATACATATGAAGATGGTTTTCAACATGATATATTAATAATACCGTTTTAATTATTAACTTAATTATTACTGTGTTGAATTTCACACTTCAAATTTTCACATCATGTTCCTGATCCACTACAAATTTCCCCATCATCTTCCTGATCCACTTCTTCAAGTTTTCACATCATCTTCCTAATCCACTGTGATCCAGTTCAAGCTTCCACATCATCTTCCTGATCCATTTCTTCAAGTATTCACATCATCTTTCTGATCCACTTTGATCCAGTTCAAGCTTCCACATCATCTTCCTGACCCACTTTGATCCAGTTCAAGCTTCCACATTATCTTCCTGATCCATTTCTTCAAATTTCCACATCATCTTCCTGATCCACTGTGATCCAGTGTCGTGAAAGTTTTGATTTGTGGTAGAAGGAATCAGTATTTTGTTGAAGACAGTACAGTCCTCTTGTTTAATATCACGACAAATAATTGAATATAGAATTTGTTGAATAACACAGCAATTAATACCAGCAAATGTTATAATAATTTTAATGCGTAATAGGTTAAAGTCACTGAGCTGACTTTTGGTCGGAAGCTTTCAGTAACAGGAATAAAGTTGGAGAGGTGGAAGTGAGTGGATGAATGAGCGAATAA
>JABVXV010000755.1:0-10603 GCA_013365325.1 Dipetalonema caudispina
TTATTATTATTATTATTATTATTATTATTATTATTATTATTATTATTATTATTATTATTATTATTATTATTATTATTATTATTATTATTATCATTATTATTATTATTATTATTATTATTATCATTATTATTATTATTATTATTATTATTATTATTATTATTATTAATTTACTACTTATTATTTATTATTGTTATTATTATTATTACCAATTATTATTACTATTATTATTATTATTATTATTATTATTATTGCTTTTATTGTTATTGTTATTCTGACTATTACCACCGTGATTGTAACTATACTTGCACATAAATTATTATGATTACTAGTTTTCTATTATATATATGTGTGTGCACATGTATATATAAGAAAATTCAATATGGTATTTTGTCGATTCTTGCTGATAATACTTACATCTCAGTGATGAAGACCTTAGTATTTTAGGTCTTACTTTAGATTAGCAAGTATTTACATTATCTTAAGTTGGCTGTTTTGCTTTGGTTCCAATCTATCATCCTGTTACAAGCCTTGGAAAAAAATGATCAAAATGGTCAGCTAAATGACCACACTCTATTCGATGTCCATCGGTTTCAGCAAGATGTACCATTCATTGGATTACGAACATAATCCTTTTATTATCACCCATAATATTGCTTGAGACGAGAAAATTCTATTTTCAATAAACTACTTAAAAGCGCTATCTCTTCTATTATACTTCTCCGGTATTCTCAATTTCCTCTTTGCCATTTTTGTTAGCTGTATTGTTTTGCACCCATTCAGCACTGTTGCTTTTGACTTTCCTGGTCTAATCATAAAATTTATACCAACTGATATTCCTTCATTGGTGAATTCCGGATTGACAACTATTGCACACATTCATTTCCTCATCCTCTAGTTTTCCGGACACAAATATAGGTTTTGTATTCACTCTCGAGCAAAGGATTTTTCTTGTTTCAACTTCCATCTGTATTGCTTCCAAAAAATCCCTATGGGCTTTTTTCAATTACAGACTTCGGTGACTTTCATGAAAACTTGTACGGTTTTGCCTTATCTATTTTTCTGCTTGAAATTATCGATAGGAGGAAAAAATTGAATTTTTCTTTTTGTTTTAAATTTAAAAACGAATTCGGAATTCCTTTTTCTGTTAGCAGAAACTGTTCATTATCTATTCTTAAACACATTGGATGCATCATTGTTTCCCTTTATTGACCTATTTCAAGTCGTAATGGATGTTTCGTTCCTTTTTTTCGGAAAACATACATAATATATGTTACCATTTCAAACCTCATCTCCTCCTTTTTCCCCTTTACCGCCTCACATTTATTCATTCTTCTTCTCTTTAATCTCTGCAAAGGGTGACATTTTGTGATAATTAAATGATAATAAAAATAAATTTACACTATATAAATTTTGTGCAAGCTTAAATGAATTTCAAATAATGGGTCTACTCGGGCACGTATAATGCCATTATTAGAGTACGAAAGTAATTTAAATGAAAAAATTTTAAGGGAAGTTTATTTAAAACAAACTTGACAATAATTCAAGCTATTAGTAGTGAAATTAAATATCTAATTAAGTTTATGAATGATTTATGATGATGCACGATAACTTTTCTAGCTTCTTTCCCGTTTTGCTTAAAAATCTGTCATCCTCCATTCACGTTTGTGTCAGAAAATGGCTTGAAAACTACTGAAAAATATTTTGCAGATACGTGAGCATCGCTGTGACCTGGTGCAACGTAGCGCTTCCACAGGTGCCCTGGAACGTGGCACGTCACCAGATGCAGATCGTGGCTCGGTACCAGCTCGTGTGCAAACTTCCTATACGTTGGTAGCAAAAAGTCCTGACGCAGGTGGTCTTATTTATGGTGGCACTGTACCTGCAAGTTCTCTAACGTCAGTTCCACCACCTCCAGCTGCTGCACCTCTTTCGCGAATGTTATTTTCACAATTTTTCGGTACACCAACTGCAACTGCAGTGGTTGCTGCAACAGCTGCTGCTACTGTTCCATCAACATCCGCTGCAGTGAAAGATACCGTACTGGATCTATCCAATCCGGCATCAAACAAGCAACAACCGCATCAACAGCAATTCTTACCAATTCCTACTATTCCGCAACAGTGTAAGTCTGTAATAATTTTAAATTTAAGTTATTACTGAAATTGTTCCAACAAAATCTATCATTTTTTGTCCATTCCACTATTACTGGAATATGATGGATAAGTTTATTTAAATTAACTCCTTCAATAAATTGTGATATTCGGTAAGTTTCATTCTTTCTTATTTATTATTATTTTTGTGGTTAATTATCCTTATTGATTTTGATAATGATTGTCAGTTTGCAGTTATCAGGCCACCCTTCAGTTTTGGTCAATTTGCGGCAGCCGCAGCAGCAACATTGCGTCCCACTCCGCATCCAGATTTATTCCTAAACGGTCCATCATCAACACCACTACTAAACAATGATGATGATTGGGAAGCATTAATGGAAGTGAGTACAACGGATGAATCCGAAAAAATACGGGCATTAGTTGGCGATAAAGCCTTACCAACAACGGATCCTAATCAATGCTTGCTGTGCAGACGGGTACTTTCATGTAAAAGTGCCCTTCAAATGCATTACAGGACACATACTGGTTTGTCAAATATTATCTCAACTCATAAGTTAAAGTTTCCAAGTAATTCTAATTTATGTTTGAAAAAATTCAAACTCAAATTAAATAATTGATTAGAACATCAAAATTTTCGGCTGATCAATATAATGTAAGCTAAACTCTCGAATTGCATAACTTGATTACTAGTTAGCTTTATTATTTGTAAGAATTACTTAAACATTTACTCAACCTTTTACTACTTATTTAATTTTATATTGAAATATATTTTGATCCTATTCAAAATTTGAATTTCTTTCTTGTTTTCTCTAGGTGAACGACCTTTTAAATGCAAAATATGCCAACGAGCATTTACAACAAAGGGTAACCTCAAAACTCATATGGGTGTTCATCGAGCCAAGCATTCCTTTCGTGGACTTGCTGCTGCCACAACAAATGTCCACCATCAATGTCCCATCTGCCAAAAACGGTTTTTCACTGCTCATCTCCTTCAACAACATGTTACACAACATACGAGCCAGTCAAACAGGTCAATTAGGATATTTGTATTAGTATATTTAAAAATAAACATTTTTCGTGAAATCCATCCGGTAGTATTTCACTTTAAGTTTTGATTTTTTATAATTTTCCATTTTTTCTTTCAAAATTCATTGAGATAAGGTAAAATATAATTTTTTTTTTGCCCTTCAAACGGAAATATTTGCACAACTTACACGTTTCGAGTCAAAGTTCATAAGAGAAAACCTCATTGCATGGATTTCTATTTTGTACTTAAGAATCGCCCATTTCTCAGTTTCAACCAAACATTAATGGAAGGATGTTATAAAAGTTAAAGTGAAGTAGGAAAAAAAGTTCATAGAAAATGAGAAATGAAAAAACAAAAGTGACAAAAGAAAAAGTTTATTGATTATTTTTGTTTTTTTGTTTAGTTTAAAGGAATTAGCAATTAGTGGTTCACATTAAATAATGTCATTCCATTAATATTTTGTTAAAAACTGAAAAATGATCAGTAAGCGTTAGTAATACCAAAGAATAATACGATATTTGAAGAATTTTCATCAAAGAATTAAACTGTAGGAATGGTATTTTATCACCGTTCGAGGTACCAGTAGCTTCTGCGCATAGCTTTGATCGTCGACCCGATCAACATCATCATCCACCTTCATCAGCACCCACATCAAATAGGTATTGGCTAGCTATTCTGTTTAATTGTCCAGGAAATTATTCCAGAATTAGGATTTCGTTTATTCCGGAAACAGTTATACACTTTTAGTCTTGGAAAGACGAAAAATGGAGATTTAGATTGTTTGTTTGTTTGTTTTTATGATTATAATTAGTTTAAAAATGATCAATGATAATATCTTTGATACAATGGTACCATAGATTGCTTCTTTTTCCTTCAGTGCTTCTTCTATGCTTCAAGTAAATGCTGCGAATCTAATGTTACCTATGAAGAATGATCTTGTGTCAACACCATTCATGCCACCGTTTCCGTTCTTTCCGCTTGGCTTACCCCGTGGTCTTTCAAGTCCGATCGCTGCTTCCAGTGCACCTCAAACATCACTTGGATCAATTCCATTTACAATTAATCATCAAATTAGTACAAAACAAGAAGGTGAAGTCTTTTTTTAAACCGTATGGAAAATTAAAGCCAAATAGTTTTAAATTTTAATCTGGTCTACGGCTTTAAACTACGAAATTTTGAAATTAAACGATTTTAAAAATTTCAAGTTACTGTAAATATTTCTATTCCAGAGCATCATAATCAACAGCAACTACAACATTCAATAAAATCAGAATTATCTCAACCGCCGCCACCATTAACTACACGTCCGGAATCGTTACCGACTGCTCCGTTACGTCTAGAAACTTCACCAACTATATTTAGTTCTTCCGGGAGATCGATCCATGCTACTAAAGACGACGATGAAGTGGCTTCAACGAGTAGCTCACATAATGGCTTATCTCTACCACTCGTATCAGCAGCATTATCAGCAAACACAAATGATCCAGTGGCAAATTGCACCGCTTGCTATCAATTCTTCCCAAATCAGGTTGCACTAGAACTACATATGAGGTTCGCTTGAAAGATTTTTGCAAAATAAAAATTATTACTAAATAAAAAATAATTTAATAACAGTTTATATTATTATCCATTGGTGAGCTTCTCTATGCGAACAGTAAATTCTTTGCATAAGTTTTATAAGTATTAAATGGATATTCGAAATTGTCCCCGATAAAATAAGCTGCGAAAGTTTGCCTCACTGTTAAGGTTTTTTCATCAAGAATTTTTTGATTCTGATAATTTTCTGGGTGAAGCAAGATAATGCTTCAGAATTTGATGAAAAGACGGTAAAAGGCTTGGATAGACAAATTAAAACTGTCAAAGTACCACGAAAAATTCTGCTGCATTCAACTGGATGGAAATAATTATTAAAACAAGTGTTAAAAAAACTGTTGAACAATGGGGCGATAGAGAATGATCGTTATTTTAGAACTCATTGTGAAGATACTCCATTAAAGTGCTTCATTTGTGGTACCACTTATACAACAAGGGGCAACCTGAAACGGCATATGTCATCAAAACATCAAATCCATTATCCTTGTTCGCCGGATGGCAACTCCAATGATAGTGATGATGATGATGATGAGGATGATAATGATGATGATGATGATGAGGAAGAGGAGGAAGAGGATCATGCTTCATTTACTCACACTGAAAATGAACAGTACGTGAATATTATCTAACTATAACTGAATTAATTAAAACTGTGTTTAAATTTTTCAAATTTAACTTCGAAAAGAAAATTGAATTTCCTCTCATCTTTCAATAGATTTCTTGAATGAGTATCGTAATTTCTAGAATGGATACCAGTGAAGGTCAACATCGTATATCAGAATCCACCGATTATGACAATTCGCCAGAAAAACACGAGCAGCAACAGCAAGGACAGCAGCAGCAAGAAGAAGAAGAACAACAGAATGCTGAAATTTCAGATGAGAAGCCATCCCCGACATCATCCATATCTGTTGCAATTCCTCCACCCCTCAGTAGTACACCAAATCCTTTAGATGCAATGCAGAAAATGTGGGCCGAAACTGAGCCACCACCTCCGCGGCAAGCACCCATACTATCAAAACACCAATGTGGTGTATGTTTCAAGCATTTCAGCAGTAGTTCAGCTTTGCAGATTCATATGCGAACTCATACCGGTGGGTTATTAAACTGGAATGATTTTTTTAATTTATGTTATCTGATTTTTCATTTTTTATCTGAATAAGACAATTCTCCTACTGTATTATGATTTTTAGGAACTATTGGAATAGATTTAGTGTTGTAACATAGTTATATGACAGGTTATTTTGTTTAAATTTAATTTCAGGTGACAAACCCTTCAAATGTGAAGTGTGCAATAGGGCCTTTACGACTCGCGGTAATTTGAAGGTGCACATGGGTACTCATATGTGGCAACAGAGTCCATCCAGGCGAGGTCGCCGAATTTTTGAATTTGGTGCCGATAGTATCTTACGATCGGAGTTATTACCAGCATTCGGTTTAGGTACCGAAGGAGCGCTTCGCATTGGATCCTTCGATACGAAAATTAATCCCTTACGTCCCGGTAGATTTGGATTAGACTCACCATCATCGCAGTCTGCTACTGCACCTCCTGCACCGCCACCACCGCCATCACCATTTTCAGTTTTACCCTTTCCGTTACCGTTGCTACCACAAGTAAGCAATTCCGGTGGTTGTACCCCAAATCAAATGGACACTGTGATGTGGATGTGGAAAACGGTTTGCTCGGTATGCCAAAAAATTTGTGCTTCTCCTCAAGAACTTGAAAAACATTTGAAGCAACATTTGAACGGTACCGTACGCGTCGATAATACGAATACAGCGAAAGCTACCCCATTGTTACAGAAAACCGAGTGATTATAATTGTGATTAATATAATTATACAGGTTTTTTTGTCTAAAATTCTGTGCAAAAATTTACTAATAAACTTATAGGCTTTACTGCAAATTTTCCCATTTAGAAAATCGTTAAGTTTTGAAATTAATTTTTTTGCAATGTTATGGTTTAAATATATTTATTCCTTTCCTCCTTTTTTTTGCACCATCTACTCCTTATCTTTTGCAAATGGTTTATATTTCTAAACGAAATTTAACCGGGATAAAAACTAAAAATAGTTTGTTATTTAGAACCACTTGTTTTCGCCAAGTGATCTGAAAATACAAATTGATTTATTACATATCAATATCGAATAATTTCGATTAATAAACTGTAATTAGTAGTAAATTACAGAGAATACCATGCAGGAATTATGCTCTGATAAGATCTAACTCTATCTAAATAATAATAATAATAATAATAACAATAATAATAATAATAATAACAATAATAATAATAATAATAATAATAGCGATTTAAAAAAGTGATGACAAAAACACATTATCGACATTTGAATTGGCGGTAGTAAATTATCATTTTTTTTTTTTTTGCAATATTTCTCAGCCCAATGCCATCGATATCCGATATTTTCCAAAGTTTTATTTATCATTCAGTTATAATTAATTGCATTTTGTCGATTCTATTAATATCACAATGTATTTCATGTTAGAATAACTGGTTCTTTTTTAGAATATTGAAATTTTATAAATTTGCAAAATAACGATCTTGTAAAGAACTTTTTAAATCACTATCCTTTAACCCCAGATCCATAATCCTTGTTACATGGCATAATGTAAGAATTTATTTCACTTTGCTAATAAAAGTTATCCGCTCACAGAAACTTTGTTAGACATTACTGACATCGTGCTTCAAATGTCTATCAATCAGAAATGGGCGATATATCTCTGTACTTCTGCTCATATTCCCATTTGCTTTGAGAAGATCTCGAAAGCTTTAAATTAGATGTCCTTAATGAGCGGTAATTGTTAGCAAATCCGTCCGTTTGCAAAACTAGTCAATAATTTATAGTTGAAGATTGAAAAAATGATATTTAGTTAAGATAAAGTAATGCTATCACTTATAAATAGAAGAAATTCGGTTGTCAAAAAATGAACATTGTAAATTTATGCCATTTAAATTTCCATTTCATGATGTATTTCTTTATCACTTTATCCAGAAATTGTTGTTGTTAACTTTTGGCATTACCACTCTATTATTGCTTTGGTTTTGTGCTATTCCGTTGTATTTACCATCGGAATGTTTTGCTTTTAGATGCTTATTTGTGTTATTCGAATTCCTTTTTTATCATGCTCTTCCTGAATGATCAGGAAAAAATTTAGTAAAGAAATGAAAGAGAATGAGATAAGAATATTATTATTAGTGAAAGCTTTTGATAGCTTAAGGAGCAGAAGTAAAAAGTTGCAGTGCAATTTTATTAATGTTCAAATTAACTTCAGAAAATCACGAGAATCGCTTTTTCTGTATCATTTGCAGAAATGGAAAAATTCTTCAAAAATGACCAAAAACTTCACTCTTTTCAAAATAAATATGAAATGCAATTAAAATTTTGCGGAAAATTGTTGCTTAATCTAAAGTTTTTATATTTGAACCGCAATGAACTTTTACGATAATATTCCTTCAAGCACCACTGGTATTTCATTATCTTGTATGAAGTACATAAATGCAGAATCATCATGCTATTGCCAAATTATAATGACTAAATTTGATCTTTCATCCTTTTTTTTTTGAACCCATATATCCTGAAAAACGGAATATTCCCACCAGGAATATGGCTTTATCTTTTGCTTTCTTGATCCATGCCGCATTCATCACTCTCAATATCAAATTAACCCATCATGGCGGTGAATAATTGATACGGTCATAAAATATATATTGTTGTCTTTTCTTTGGCAGAATTTAAAATTGCTACTTAAAATTATTTAAATATTATGAAGCAATGCGTGTGTCTGTTCTATGTATGTGTGCATTTCTGTGAATTTATTTCTTAGATTGATTAATATTATTTTATTAATCGGGAATTTCTATCCGTAATTTTTTGTTATAAATGAAACAAGAATGCTTAGTTTTCTAAAAAAAAAAAAGTGGAAAAGAAAATGGCTTTGTTTCATTCAAGTAATTGCAGTAAAAGGATAGTTCCGATAAATTGAAAATATCAATCAGAATGTAACAAATATGCATTAAAATGGAAGTTGCAAATTTAAATAACAAACTGTTTCGTTTTGTTACAGTTTTAAAAATCCATTCTTTGCTATGAATTTCAACTTTAAATTCAAGAAAAAGAAAAGGGTAAACACAGAGAGTTCATAGGGTTTAGAAAAAAATCACTAGGCGCTATGTTATTAAAATTTCACTCCTTCATTCAAATTATCAGTTTTCAATATACGATAGTTATTTACCTGATTACAATTCCAAATAAGCTAAAGGTAATGTAAAATTTGTTTCTTTCTTATTTGTAAAGTATTGTTACACGATGGGAATTAATTACAATTTTGTGTTTCCCGAACAATTAGAGAATCCTGATAATTATTCGTCAAGTTGTGACCAACAATCAACGTAGCCGAAGATGATGAAATATCAGTTTAACGTAATCCTTTTGTTTGAATCCTATTTCTTCATTTCTTATTTCCAATTCTAATAACTTGAAAAAAGCAAAATTCAGGACGAAAAGCCCTTCCTCAACTGTGTTTATAAATGTGTCGATGTAATTCTGAAACTTTTTTGTTGAAATTTGTAGTCCCGTGAAAATGATTCATAATTGAATGAAATCATTCAAAACTAAAGCAATCAATGGGGTGCTGGCAGAATTGTTTAAACATCTTAAATCGCTTCTGGAAAAATTTTACAGAATTGGGTCGGATGTAAAACTACACTAGCACTAAAGATATTCTGATTTGCCTTTCATGATAATGCCGTTGATTGCAAATTGAGAATTGTTGCTCAGTTGTTAACAATCAAATATACATTGATCTTTCATTAAATAAGATTTCAACTTTTCAAAAATATTTTGCTGAATATATCATTTTATTTGTAATAATTTTGCTTTCACTTTGGTTATTTATCGTTTTTTGTTTTGTCTAAAATTTTATTTCCTCGGAAAATTTCAACTGTAACATATATTACGGAGAAAATTAAAAAAGAAGAAATGACAGTTTTTCATCAAATTACACAACTTCACATCACGTGACTTGCATATTTCAATGCAAATATTCATTCAACCTGTTTTGCTACGATGCAACTTTTCAGAATTTTATTATTAAAATTTTATCTAATAATTGAATTTAGTATTTCCAGAAGAGCAGTGCTTAATGTTGCCTGATATGCGGTTATCATAGAGCCATTCAAAAGGTCATTTAATTGAATGATGTCGAGGAATTCAAAAAATCAAAGTTTTTGTTACAGCCGTGAAAAATGATTATAATATTTATGACATCGCTCTTGTTGTCTTCCATAGATTAAACTAAAAGTTTTGAATTTCGAAATTTCTTTATGTAAAAAAGTATTATAGCATTATAAAATTATAACATAAATTATTATCAGAAAGTGTCTATGCAACAAAATTAATCAATCCTGAAACAGCTGTTGATCCAGAAAGTCGAGCTAAAGATGATTGAGCGTTCAAAGAATAGCAAACAGAAGAAGAGTACAAAGATCGATTAACGGAACATAGCAAATTTCGATTTTGATTGTAATGAAATTGTGACAATTCTTCAATTTCGATTTAGATCAAAATGTTGCGGTGTAATTGAATTATTGCACTATCGGATATTTCTTAAATGCCACCTTTTGTATTTGTCTGAAAACTAATTTTTTTCTTTTTCAATGATATAAAAGCTTTTTATACATATATGCGTTTGATTTGTATTTAGTAAATCGCCATTTCATTTATTATTATTTTATTATTATTATCATTATTTATTATTATTATTATTATTATTATTATTATTATTATTATTATTATTATTATTATTATTATTATTATTATTATTATTATTATTATTATTATTATTATTATTATTAT
>JABVXV010000756.1:0-10521 GCA_013365325.1 Dipetalonema caudispina
TTCATCGATAAAATTCTTCTCGTAAAAATAGGCGTGAATTGTAATAGGCCTTTCTGTCCTGTCTTTTGTTTCGAGCTTTTCGTAATCTTTCGATACTACGAAAATGCTTTAAAATAAATTACCGATTGCTTTTTGCATATACTTCGTTACTTCTTAATTCAAATAAACTAAGAAAACAAATTTCTGGTAGAACGTTCATCTGAATTTCAACACTGTCGCATAGTTAACAAAAGAAGCGAAGGTTCCCTTCAGATTATTTCGAGTGAACGCATTATATTTTGCATTTTTTAGCACTGAGTGGTAGAAATGTGCGCCGAGGAATGAAAAAGAAGAAGAAAAGCAAAGGTCCAATTGAAATTTTGGTGTAAATTTTATGCGCTAATTGTGTCGAAGATGTAATGTGGCATTTGAACTGTCATCAAATATCTTACAGTTCATTGATTGCTTTTGAGGAGGATATCTAAATGAATTGAAGTAAGATTCACAGGTCATAGTCCAACTAGCTGCTGATTTAAAGTATTTAGGAACAGAAAACAAAAAGAGCAAAGAGCACAGGTTAAAACGATGGGACAAATTAAGAAAAATATCAAAGTTGAAAAATGTTTCAAAGTGATCTACTGAGAAACAAAATTTGAAGTATGCAAAATTTAGCAGCTGCTGTGATACAATTTAAACGATTTGCATCAGTTAGCTGACTTTTACTGCAACTTCACTGCAAATATTAGCTGTGCTAACAATAATATACAATTACCATATCTGAGGTACCGCTACCAGCAAAGAAATGATTACTGAATTGACAGGTTTTATTTGCTTTTCATTCTTGCTTGACAATCTTACCCAACGAAAAATTTCGAATTTGAAAATTCATTAAATTGGATTAACAACATAGTTTGAATTCCTTTTTGAATTTTTGACTTCTTTTTTCAATCAGAATATGCTCATACTCACGTCTAGTTACTTACAACATTGATATAGTAGTGGTAACGTTTCATGTCAACTGATAATACTGATTAACTGATAAAGGTGGCATTATGGATATTACTGATAATAGTGGCTGGGCTAACAATACTGAAAAAAAGCAAGCAATATGGGAAGTTGGAATTAGCGGAAAGACAGAAAAAACTTTTTAAATCAGTGAATAAAATGATGAATACAATAAATTGAATTTGCATTCAAAAAAGTTGAAATGAATGTTATTTTATGTAAAATTGTTAGAAGTTTCAAAGTTGCTGAAGGAGGAGAATCCAATGGTCTTCGATCAGATGATTGTATATTCATTAATTGCTGTTAATATCATCATAAATGGGACTACTTTTTTTTTTTTCACTTCAAAATGTAAAATGTTTATAATGAGCCATTATATTACACTTTTGAGTTTAATGAATAATAGCGCATTAGAAGTATTCTTGATGGAAGTATTATAAAATAACATTTTTAGATAACAAATTTGAAGCTTAACAAAGTATTGGATTGAAAAATCCGTGGAAAAAAAAGGTGAAAATTCATTGCATTTACGAATAACACTGAATATGTTGTGCTGATTGAAAAATAAAAGAGAAGATATTAATTCCATTCTCGTATTTTTATATTGAATTTTAAACTGGAATTTCAAAAACATTCCGGAAATTTCATAGTAAAATGAGAAATATTCATAGCACCATTATTAATGCTTCATTAATCAAAATTAGAACGAAATTCACCGTAACATTTGTATGGAAAAGTAAACCGGTTAATAAACGGACATACATCTTATTTCTCTTTAATGTTTTGTTGCGTGAAACATAACAGTTGCATTGCAGACTGTTCTATTTAGCTTCAGCATTGCTATTCTTGGTTTATTGCTGGTGTTGGAGTTGTTGTCATCGCGGGGTTGCGGGGTTTTTCCCGGTGGTGATAGTTTTTAGTTGTAAATGTAGTTTTATAAATTTTAAGTTAAAATTTAGTCTATTGTTTGGTTACATTACGTGAAGTGTTATTTTCCAATCGGTTTACTTGGGTTGGAATAAAATATGATTAGCAGTTAGATTATCGATTGTGTTCACTTCGGATTTGCAAGTCTAATATTGACTTAGACTTAACTTTGTTGATTTTCAGTATGACAAACGAGGATAAATCAAGTATGAAAGTTGATACTGATGGATTGTCGGAGGAAGACGTATGTCGACTAAACCTTATTACGAGGAATTTGCAAGTTTGTTGCAGTTATGACTTATTACTTCATATTTTGGAACTAAAAAAGATGATTTATTATTTGGAGGATAGCCGTTCATCCGGTTTATTCCGATTTATTATGGATAATGATCGTTTTATATTCATCATGTATTTCAGGAGGTGTTGGGTTTGGAGAAAATTACAAAACAGTTAGCTTCGAAAAAAAAAATTCATATATATTGGGGCACAGCAACTACAGGAAAGCCGCATGTAGGATATTTTGTACCGATAAGAAAAATTGCAGACTTTTTATCCGCCAATATAAGGGTATGTATTATGAATTAATTTCAAAACATTTTATCTAGTAATTCTCGAAAATCAGTTTTGGAAGATTTCGAGTCGTAAGTTTTCGGTTTCTATTATCGCTGGACCTCTTACTTTCTCAGATTAATAGAGTAACTTTCATTCAGGTAACAATATTGTTTGCTGATTTGCATGCTTTTTTGGATAATTTAAAAAGCACTTGGGAGCTTCTGGATAATCGAGTATTATATTACGAAAAAGTGATCAAAGCACTACTTACCGCACTGCATGTGCCGTTGGATCAACTACATTTTGTTAGAGGAACATCGTACCAGTTAACGAGGTTAGTTTTTCGTCGAAATAATTATTGTGTAATTAAGTCACTAGTTGATACTTTAGGTAGTATTAACAGTTTAGCAGATTTTTTGTTCAAGTGTGCTTCCACTGTTTTTGCATGAAACGGTTTAATAGTTCGTATTTTAAGAGAATATACGTCTGATTTGCTCCGACTATGTAATATTGTAACAAGGAGAGATGCTTTACGTGCTGGTGCTGAAGTGGTAAAGCAAGTAAGTTTTCTTTTTTACATGAATATATAATGAATAAAGTTTAAAGTGAGATTTGTAATTAAAAGCTCCAGGTGGATGGTATATAATCACCACTGCAGGTAGCATCGCCATTATTGAGCGGTTTGCTCTACCCATTATTACAAGCCTTGGATGAACAGTATTTGAAAGTTGATGGTCAGTTTGGTGGAGTGGACCAAAGGAAGATTTTTATTCTGGCTGAGGAACAACTTCCAAAACTAAAATTAGGTAAAAGGTTTCACCTTATGAATCCTATGGTACCTGGATTGCAAGGATCGAAGATGAGCAGGTGATTTTTTGTTGTAGATTAAATGTTTTATTTGAGTTTCATTTTGAATGTTGCCGACTAGTTGAATATACTTGGATTATGTCTTTTTTAGTTTTCTAAATGAGACTTAATGTCTTAGGCGTATATACTTCTCATCACCCTGCAGTTTGCATTTCTTCCATCAAAATTTGTTGGAATTTATTGAGGTTCATCTCACTTCCATATACGTTAAAATTTAATGAGCACTTTGATTTAGTTCAGAAGAAAATTCGAAAATTGATTTGCTGGATAAAGCAGATGTTGTGCGCAGGAAGATCGATGGCGCTCTTTGCAGTCATGATTCCGATGAAAACGGTGTACTAGCCTTTTGTGAACACGTTTTATTTCCGATTATTTCACCAAGAGCAATCACTTTTGATGGAAGGAATTACAATAATTATAAGGATTTATTTGAAGAGTACAGTATAGGAAGGATTTCTGAAGCTGGCTTGAAAGAAACCGTCAAGGTTTGTAATGTCTCAAATTTTACCTCTATATTGTGTTGCACTAACCTGAAAAGGAAAAATCCTAATAAATATTGCTGTATGCTTTGTTTAATCACTTATTAGTTTAACATTATAAGTATTAATAACCAGTAATAATAAGTAATTCATGACATAAGCTTTGCACTTGCATATTCTAATACGCCTGCTATGTTGTTAAGTAGTGAGCGTGCAAAATATGCGAAACTATCTTTGTAGCGAAGGATCAGAGTTAAAAGTTGAAGTGAACATGGCATCCTGATGCTACTACAACTTGTTACTAGCATTGAATCGTGTCTCGATACAGTATATATTTAAATAGTCACTTTACAACATATAATTTACTTTAAACTGCTACCTTTATGGGATTTCTGACATTTAGATCGGTCACATTTTCCAAGAAATCTTTAGCAGGAACATATTCCGGAAAATATACCAAAAATGTTCCATTGAGGAACAATATTACAGAAATCCAGAAGTTGCTATTATGGTGCAGTGCGGAGCTGTTCTGTTGGTGTGTAGGATTTTAAGGTTCATTACCTTCTTAAAGCATATCTCTAAAACTGGTACAGGCACATATATCCATGTACCGGTTTCGCAGTATGCAAAATAGCTGTCGAGTAATCTCATTAGATGCAATGTAATTCGTTGTATTCTGTAGTGCTTGTTCGAACAATTCGATTCTGTTCTTCCTCCTTTACTTTGCTTCTTTCTCTATATTTCACTTATTTCGATATTTTATTTGTTTTTTTTTTGATTAATTACTTCGATCACTTTACTGTTACTTTGTCTAATTTTGTCTGTTATCTTTCTTGCAGGAGTTCATTTGTAAAATACTGGAAGAAGTACAAAAGAACTGTATGGACGAAGAAATGCTAACTTTATTGGAAAAAGGATATTCCAAAAATATATGTGATGACAGTTTAACCCACTCTGCTAGTTCTGTAATTGATGGCGTTACCTTGAGTGAGACAGAAGATCAGAGGTTTCGGGAAATCATCTGTGATACCGAGGTGCTTGTGTTTTTTGAGATTTTATAACCAAAAAACTTCATAAAAATTATTCAAGTTGTAATTCTGCATCTTGCAGTTAGTCAGCGGTGAAATATGGCTTAAGAGACGAATCAAGGAGAATAGTTTATTACATGTTGTTTATACGATAGCTCCAAAGGGTCGCTTCCACTTGGGTTTTATTATTCCACTGTTCAAATTGAAGGTTCTTTTTTTTTGTTTCTGCATATTTTATTGAGTCGCTTTAAACGTTGAGATTGCTTTTCATCAACAAACTTTGTTACGGCTTGTTTCTCTACGATTCAGAATAGCTGAAGTAAAGTTAGCTTTTCATCAGCCGCTTTCAATGTTTCTGAGGATAGTAGTTTCCTCAAGGTTGACTAAGTATGCGTCAGTCCACGCAAGCAAAAATTATTGGTGACCTTTTGATTTCTGAAGGAAACTGATTTCTCTGGCGATTTTTATCATGGTCTTTTGATCGTGTAGTATATATGCCATTCGACGACATTTTCAATTACTATTTTTTTTTTTGATTTTTTTTTTATTTTTAGAAACTGCAGTTGCTAGGTAATATTTCACTAACAATAATATTGGCTGATATCGATGCCTTTTTGGATAATGAGAAATGCTCATGGAATGTTCGAGAAGCACGCTGTGATTATTATACTATGGTTTTGCAGCAGATCTTTAGTCTGCTTAACTTGAAAGATGTCAAAATTGTTCGAGGATCGAGCTATCAATTGGAACCGTGAGTTTTTTCCTGTGAAATCACATTATATTTATGCACGAATTATTACCTCAGATAATCAAATATATTCCGAGTTATTAAAGGGTGATATTAGCGTTGAGTAGATCATTCAGCATATCAGCCTTTTACGATATCGTTGTGTAACTTCAGCTAGAATGGGCCATGTCGATGATGTTAGTTTGTGCTTGCATTCGCAGGCAAAGTATAAAGCTAAATAAAGTTTCATTTCCAGAGAGTATATTTTGGAACTGTATCAGATGGCTTCGAAAGTAACACGAGATGAAGCATCCATTCTGGACGGAGTGACGTTGGGCTCATTGTTACCGCCTTTGTACTTCACCATTGATCATTATCATATGAATGTTGATATTGTTATTATGGGTGAGGAAATGCGTCCTTTTTCGGAGTTTTCTGAACAGGTTTTTAATTATTTAATTTTAAAATTACAGTTGGATTTTTCTCTGTTATTTTCATTGATTGTGATATGAGTTACTATTTCATATAACGTTAGAGTTTGGAGCACCAGTGTGATAATTTTAATACTGCACATCCTTTTATTTGTATGTTTTCCACCTGTTTAGTAGTACTATAAATACTTCACTCCTGATTTCCTTCTTTCTGATTTCTACTAGAATTCCACTTCTTTGTCAGTGCAATTGTTCTTAAATTATACTTCATCGTACTCCGGCTTTTCAGGTGATGCAAAAGCGTGGGCAACAACCCCGTGCCTGTTTGTTAGTGCCAATTTTGCCATCTATGTCAGGCAGTAAAATGTCTGCATCAGATCCTGAATTTCATCTGGATCTGCTAGATACACCAAAACAAATCAAGCAGAAAATCGCACGTTCATTTTGCGAACCTGGTAATTTGAAAGGCAATATCGCTTTCGAACTTGCAAAACACTTTATATTTCCATATTTTGGATCAAGTAAGTTATTACTCTAATCATTGTCTTTCTGTCTATTACTAAATACTTGTGGTGCAATCTGAGGATGAAGTAGTCTCTTACGTCAACATTGGCTTTAATACATATTGAGTAATACTACTTTTTTGTTTAGCATGACTGTTGGCATTTTTCATTAATATTCGTATTCTTTGACTATTCTGTTCTGTTTTCACTACTCTGCATAATTTCTACATTCTACATAATTGTTAGGAATTTAATCGCTAATTAATCCAGAACTTCTTTATTACTCTCTTTTAGTTGTTTACATCTTGCAATTCAAGTCAGTGGAAATGTAGCGACTTCTTTTAACCATTCTCTCTGCCTCTAATATTAAAATGATTATATTTTCTGCACTTATGGTCTACTATTTTTTTGGGAATATTTCAGATTTTTTGAATTGCTTAAATTTTATAATGAACCTCTGGATTTCGAATTTTAGAGTTGGTAATCGAACGTTCGGAAGAAAACGGTGGAAACATAGAGATTAATGGTTGTGATGAACTGGAAAAAATAATTGTGGATGGAACTTTGCATCCTGCAGATTTAAAGGCGGTAGTGATATCTAAAATCAATCAGTTCTTCGACCCCGTTCGAATGTGTTTTGCTACTAAAGCAAAACTAATATCTACAGCATTCCCTAATAAAAAAGGCGGTAAAAAGTAGTTTTACTGATAATTTAAACAATATTAGAATAAGGTCTACGATGCTTATGCACGGTGCTATAAATTTTTTAGAATATGCTAGGGTGACTACCGCAGTTTGAAGTCCATCTTCATGACACTTTAATTGCGCGTATCACAAGGGACGTGGTGTTCTTAATGTACTATTACATTATCTCGAACCTCAGCAGGTTCGAGATAATTTCTTTTTTTTCGGATATCATGGGAGTTCTTTGACTTCTGTCCATTTCTAATAAGGTTGGTACCATTATCTGTACAAACAAATATAACTGCTTTTGTGATTATAGCTTCGTTTGTGATTATGACGATTGCTTTAAAATTTAATGCATCTCTTAATTATTCTATGAAACTGGACGCAAATTTGTATGAGAAAACAAATGACTATGAAACTTTTTCCAGTAAATTCAGATGTTTCAAATTAAACAGCAATCGATTAGTTTTTAATGTTATTAGGATGAAGTCAGTACATCCAGATTCAGCTTGTCAGGCAGTCTGGCTCTGGGTAAACTATGCAAACAACGGATCGCTTACCAAGAAGTCGCTACAACATTCTTTTTGGGAGGGTTCGGATGAAAATTTAATTATATCCAGCCTTATATTATCCAGACGGTGAAAATTTAATGATTGCTGAATAATATAACGTTTTTCCGTTTTATTGTTAACTGTTGTTCCTTTTGTTATCAATTAAAAGCAACTTCACTAAAAATTTAAAAGTAAAGCAAAAATATTGCCATTAAAAATTATAGTTTTCCTACGCTTTTAAATTTATACTATTTGCAAGATTTTGTTCATGTGAAATTTATTGTTGAATGCTGTTCCTATTGTTGTCAATTAATGAAAATCGAGCCTTTGTTTTCTTTCAACAGCTTAAATAGCTTTAGACATTATTGCACAATGCTTTGGTCCTGAACTTTATGCCAGTCAATACAAGTACGCATTGCATGGTTTATACTGAGAATCATTCGTTATATCAGTGGATAAGTTGTGATGGACAGGGGATAAAGATTCAGCTTGTTACCCTCCATCCGTCATCCATTTTCTTTATTCCAAGTAAGATCTGCGATTCTAACATTTCAAACTTTCCATTTCTTCATATACATTAATCTATTCATATAATCTTGCTAAATTAAACCGTACTCAAAATGAGTTTAATTGTCTGATTAATTACCATGTTTGCTATATTATATGAAAGTGGATAAAAAAGAGGAGGAGGAAATTTTTGTTTATTCATATGGCCATTTTGCTTCTTAATCTTCATCAGTATAGTAAGCGGTGAGATCGATGGATGTTGGCAAACATCTTTAAGTGGGATTGTCTGAGACGATTAAAGGATCAGTAAGGTGATGTGGACAGTACCAAAATCTCAAATAATTCTTAATTATGGACTTTTGGCAGTGCAAGATAATGATGAAGGTAAATTATATGTTAGGAGCTAAATAACTGGAAATTACTAAAAAAAAAATTCGATCTTATAGGTCCAACTCGCTGTATTTTCATGCGGCAATTGAATGACCAAATTTAGCTAATTAAATTACTTCAGAAAATTACAATAATATTACCTCAAAACTGCTGTTAACATCTAATTGAAATGTATCTCTCGAATAAAATCTTTATGATCATTCTGCGAAATAATTAGTTGGAGGTTTGCAGAGCAATAATAAATCGATTTAATTGAGGATGGTTAAAATGATGATATTTTAGGTTGCTAATAAAAGTTATTTCATTTTATTTTACACTTTTTTTCCTACTTCCTTTCTTTATTTCGTTTTCTTTTTTTACGGTGCCGATCATCTTTTGTTTTAATTAAAATAGAAGATACAGTTCACTCTCACACTGTTTGTCGTATTTACCACCTACGGTGACTTTCAATTAGTGCAGTGCGGAATCTTAATGGATAGTACTCTAACGAAATGAATTTCACTGATAGTTAATTAATATTCCTTGCATACAATAAAGGCATTATGTAGCGGCAAATATTTCTTTGTATAATTTTTTAAGAATGAGGAAACATCTCTAACCGTTCTTCCGCAAACTTTTAAACAAGCCACCCTTTTCCGGAATCCTATTCTTACTTATCAGTGATTCCAGAATATCTACAAATATGGAAATTGAGATTTTTTAAAAGATGGGAAACAATTTATTAACTTTAATCTATTCTCTTCCTCAGTCTAGGTCCTTCAATATTTCAATGTTTTTTTTTTCTTTTATTCTGACAACTTCTTTAAACATTTTAGACAAATTTGAAGAAATGCAGCAAAAACATTTTGTTATTCGCATAAATTTGATAAATTCTTGAAGATTTTAAATAGGCTAATTTGAGCAACAATGAACTTTCTAAGCAAATAAGTACAACTTACCATAAAAATCGCAATACTTACACATTCTTAATTGTTATTATATTTTATGCAAATAACATCGTGATTGTATGAATAAAAAATGTCCTTAAATGATACTTCAGAATGGATGATCGAATGCTCTGTAAAGTACACTTCATATTGCGCAAATACTTCACAACAAAAATCTTTCTTCCTTTTTTGTTTTTGATTTGGACATAAACGCTTTTGGATAGCACCTACCATATGTAGCAATTAATTAAAATGAAGCACAAAAATTTTACATGAATTAATTATTTCCTTCATGTCAAAAAACAAATGTAAGGTTACTTTGTTAATTACTTCATTTTCTTAAATTCGGAATATCTAATTCTGTCATATGCAAGAGAAACTTGCAGTTATCTTCTATATGAATTAATATTAAATTTTTTTTACTATTGAAATTTTAAAATGGCTAAATGATGATGTTAAGATCATGCAAAATTAAGGGTAAATCAATTTAAGATTTTAGATGCAGTAAAGATTTTAAGCAATGCGTATAATTGTTTGCAGAATTATTATCGTCAAGAGAATTCTTATTATAAACAGACAATTATGGCAGAATTACAATCGGTATGGTTTGCATTATTATGGAACAATTAGAGGGATCGAAAAGAGGGAAAGGGCGGTAATTGTTCGATTGATATTTCTTGAATTGATGTGACACTGTCATGCTTGTGATATTTACTGCACCACATCCACCAATTTCACACATTCCACTCATTCGCATACCTTTTTTACCTGTTTCCTCATCAAAAATGATTTTTTATCCGTTCGGAAATGAAATTCAATCATCTCTTTCTCCCAGGCAGCTTTTTTTATGATAATAATTTTCAAGACAAAAGTCTTTTTCTTAAGATATTTTCCCAATTTCTTCCTTCCTGTTGATCCTATTATTTTACTAAAATTCTGTAAAAATTTCAACCTCAACCGAT
>JABVXV010000757.1:0-10455 GCA_013365325.1 Dipetalonema caudispina
ATAATAATAATAATAATAATAATAATAATAATAATAATAATAATAATAATAATAATAATAATAATAATAATAATAATAGTAATAATAATAATAATAATAATAATAATAATAATAATAATAAGAAAATTAAAAAGGAATTAAATTTTTGAGAAATCGATTTTTGAATGAAAATAAAAGAAAATATTTTTGATTAATTTCAAACAAAATTATTTTTCAAATTATGAGAAATTTAATGGAAAGAAATAGCATTTGTTTATTAGCTGACTGAATTCAGCAATCATTAAATGGAATTGAAGTTTAAATTCAGAGGGAATAAAAATAATTTAATTTGCTTAATGAAAGATGAAGTAAATAGGATCTCTGCAAGAATTGCCTAGATCCTATTGACAAATTAGGCATAGTAAATAAATCCGAAATGCTATCAGAAATTATTTTTAATTTCTCGAATTCTTAATTGTTTATTATTTTTTACATTTTCATATAATTTTTTTTTTTTTTTTGATAATATTCTAGGAGAAAAAGAAAAAAAGAAAAAACGTTTTCCTATAAACTTTTCAATTTATATTTCTTATTTTTTACATTTAATGCTTTCAATTTTTTCGTTTTTCGTTTTTTTTTTTTTTTTTTTTTATGCTCTACATTTCCGGAAAATCTTTAATTCAATAATTGTTTTTGTTGTTGTTTATATATATTTTAGTATATATATATAAATAATTAAAGGTTTTTTTTTTTGTCATTTTTCTTTTTTTCTATAGCATTCATTGCCTTAAAAAAAAAAGCCTAAAAGGAAAACAAATGGTAGAAAATATACAATCATTTTTTTCGGATGAACTAAATTGAATAGTTTGGGAAAAATTGATTTTCATCAGCTATTCGTTGTAAGCTGATAGATAATTTGTGCACTGATTAAATAAATTTTCATCTATTTATTTGATAAGTGATTAAATCATTTCCCATATAATGTATAATTGCTTAACTAAGCATATAATATTACAAATGAAATGTAATAATTTAATTGAATACTTTATCGAACTAAAAAATATTAACAATTTTTTTTTTTTTTTTTCTTGGACAAGTTAGCAAATAAATTAAGTAAATAAGTAAGTAATATTAGTTAGTAATTGAAATATGATGGTAAACTTTAGAGTAAATGCTATTAAAAAGCTAACAAAATAAGGTATAATTACGAGAAAATAGCTGTAATGCAATGCCATTGCTATTGAAATGGTAAACACATTTTGATTAGAAGTTTTTTTTTTTTTTTTTTTCTTTTTCTTTCTAATTTTTTTCTTTTTTTTTTTTTTTTTTTTTGAAAGTTTTTTTAAACTTTATATTATAAATCGAATGGAAAATTTCGGCGTTAAAGTTAATATACGCATGAATGGAAAGAGAGGAAAATCTGAATTTTAATGATATTAAATTGATGAACCGGAAATTTTTAACACATGATTAGGCATAATAACTGAACCGAGAATGAATTGAGGATTTAAATATTCGGATTGTAGTAGAAATAATTTCAAAAAAAATGAAACAAACAATTCATTGAAATAGAATGTATGAAAATGTGAAAAAAAAAAAAAAGGATGAAACAAAAAGTGAACAAATTAAAATTTTTTTTTTCTTTCTTTTCAAATTAAACAAATAAATGAACTAAGCTTGATCGATAAATAGACAATTTTTAAATATATAAGGTATCTTTTTTTTTTCCCTTCCTCCCTACCATCAAAAAAAGTAGGTAATTAATAAAAAACAATGAAATATGAAGTAAGGTGAAAGTAATAAACAAATATTATGAAATGCTTAATTATAACAGATGGTGAAATTTTTTTTTTGCTTGTTTTTTTTAATAATCGTTGAAAAAATTTGGAAACAACCAAACAACTAAAATTGTAAGTAACATAAACCAATTTCCTTATTTGTTATTTAAAAATTGCTTAATTATTGCATGAAAGAGAATTTTGTAGTATAAAAAATAAATTCTTTTGCTTGCATTTTTTAAAATTTATTCAAAAAAACAGTATTTTTCTTTCTTTTATTTTCTATTTTTTTTTTTTTTTTTTTTTTTTTTCAAAAACAAAAAATAAAAATTGCTATTCATGAAGTTATATGATGGCGTCATAAAAATTTCTGAAGTATATCAATCAGCGTTATTCATATTACTAAAATGTCAGATGAAAATGAAAGAATTCTCAAAAAAAGAAAAAAAAGAAAAAAAAAAGAAAAAAATGATGCGTTTGAAAAGAAAAAAGCAAAGAGTAATTTTCAATTAGTTAGAAAACAAATGAAAAAAAAAAAGCAATGGTATGGTTTTTTTTTTTTTCGTATTTCTTATTTTTTGTCATATAATTAAAATTTTAAAGAAATTGGATTTTTTTTTTTTTTTTTTTAAATCCTTAATAAAAATACAACATAGGAACATAAATTTTGCTATTTAACTCTTTTTTCTTCTTAATTTTTTTTTTACGCCACTTCTTTTGACACTTTAATTTTTGTTCAAAAATTTGCTCATTTATTTTCATAATTTATTTAATCAAACACAAAATATAAAATAATATTTGCAAAATTTAAAAATCAAATCAAATCAAAAAAAAAAAAGTGAAAGAAAAATAAATCATTTATTTATGTAAAAATTGAGCAACAATAAAATTGACAACATTCATTGGCTATTTTAATTTTATCTAAATGTTATTACAGTGGAATTATTCATACAATTACATTAATTTAAGCCAATGTATAATTTACTAAGCTAATAAATTTTGTTGTAAATAATTCGTTTTATGTACCATAAAATAAAATTGTGATTTTTGATCTACGTTAAGTGGGTGTCTCTTTTTGGTGTATTGGAATTCAATTATTTCCTAAATTCACTCTATTGCCTTGTTTTCCCCTATGAATCATTGAAAGCTTTTGAAATTTTCTTGTGACGTCTATCAGTTCTTCCTCATCGACATACACAATATATATTGAATATACAAAACTAAAAAAAAAAAAAAAAAAAACACAAATGAAATTGAAAAATTATTAATGGAAAAAAAATAAAAATTATTTTATTTTTTTTCTAAATATATTATTAAAAATATAAATATGAAAAAATTTTTTCTATCATATTTTTGTGAAAAAATTATAAATGAATGACAAAAGAAAAAAAAAAAAAGCATTAGTCTGAAATACTTTTACAGTTTTCTTCAACAATAATTATCAAAAAATAATGTCTCAAAATTGAATTTAATAGATTTTTCCTTTTCTTTTTTTCTTTTTTTTTTTGTTTTTTGTTTTTTTTTTTTTTTTGAAAAATATTTCTAAAATTTGACAAAATTACAATGAAAAAGAATTTTTTAAAGAAATTAACAAATGAAAGGTAAAAAGAGAATAAACACTGATTTTTTTTTTTTTTTTGTTTTTAAATGTTCGTCTTTTTTTTTTTTTTTTTTTAAAAAATTCCAATATTTTTGTTTTTTTGATAAAAAGAAAAAAAACAAAACTTATAGTGCATTAACATAATTTATCATTTAGAACATTTTACTACGGATCATTCCTTCATGGGTTTTTTTTTTTTTTTTTTTGCATTCTTTGTAACAACCCGAGAATTTCCAAGAATTTCTTCATCGTATCCATGCTTATATACATTTTTTTTTTCCGGATTACTTTTAAATACTTATTCTTTTTAATTAAACATATGAGAAATCATATGAAAATTTTTAAATGGCAAAAGATTTTAGGCTAAAATTTAAACCAAAAAAAAATGCCATATTTGTAGTCAAACAATCAACTGCAAAAGCTTTTCTGGCAATTTTTTTTGTTTTTGTTTTTTTTTTTTTTTTCCTTTCAAACTTTTTAAGGAAATGCAATCATCATCATTTATCAGTGAAGCAAAAATTTTACCAATTTGATGCTATGCATTCAAATATGAATTATTGATTTTTGTAATAAAAGTTAAATTTGTATTGGAATAACAAACAACAACAACAAAAAAAAAAAAAAAAATAAATAAATAAATAAAAAGAAAGGAAAACTTATATGTAATACTATGGGACAAATTTTTTCTATTAAAAAAAAAATTAAAACAAAAGAAAAAAAAAAGAAAGATAAAAACGATAAAATTTAACAAACAAATTTTAACAAATTTAGCAATAACAATAATAAGAGTAACAATAATAACAATAATATTTATTGCTATTGTTTTAGCAATAACAATAGCAATAAAATGGATAAAAAAAAACAGCAATAGGAAATGAAACAAAACGAAATCAATTAAACCTACCCAAAGTGGTATGCAAAAGGAAGCTTTAAGAGCAGACCACATATCGTTCATTTCCGCCTTTCGTATGCTTTCAATTTCATTTGGGTTAGCTTCTTCTTTTTTTTTTTCTTTTTTTTTTTTATTTTTTTTTTTTTATTTTATTGTATTCAAACCTAATTTTTCCATTTATTTTAGACCAACAAAAAAACACAAAAAAGAAAAAAAAAAGGAAAAAGAAAAAAGAAAAAAGAAAAGGAGGAAAAATGTCATTTCACTTCATGGAAATATTACCAATGTAATATTTTGTTTTGTGAAAAAATTTCTCTATACTTATTTGAAAAAAAATTTGTTTAATATTTTTTTGAAAATGTTTAATATCTATTCATTTGTTTGTTTATTCTTGTTAATCTGAAAATTATACCACTAAGAATAAGTTATGAATTTCTGATTTATTATTTTTTTCAAAAAAAAAAAAGAAAAAATACTTTGTATTTGTATTTGTAAAATAATTTGTAAAAAGTTAAAAATCGTTAAATAAATTATAATGCATTCATTTCTCGCTTTCATGAAACATCTCATAAAGTGACCTATAAAAATGTTCAAAAAAAAAAAAAAAAAAAATAGTTTAAAATTCAACCATTTCCAATTCAACAATTGCTAGTTTTAACTTTTTATGGTAAAAGGTAAAAATTAAATCTTAAATTCTTTCGTTCTTTTTTCATTTTACAAAATTTGATAAATTTACGCATATTAAAGACAAAAAAAAAAAAAAAAAAAAAAAAAAAAAAAAAAAAAAAAAAAAAAAAAAGGAGAAAAGACGAACATTTATACGACAATAAAAAGAGGAAATGAAAAACTTTTGCTGATAAATAAGAGAAAGTAACAATTTATAGCTATGTGAAAATTAAAATTTAACGTTTGTCAGCCTTGAGAAATGTGTTCGAAAATTTTTTCAAACTAAATAGCATAGTATAAAAGGTAATATCTATTAACAACAAATTTTTCAACAGCTGGCAAAAAATTTAATTAGTTCAATTGTAAAAAAGAAGGAAAAAAAAATTATATTTAATTAATTGAAATTATATAGCATAACATATATAAAAGGATAATATTGAATATTTGCTATAATTTTAATGGCTTGAAAAAATTGTATGGCATATTTTGTTGCTTAAAAGTTAGCATATGGAATACATTTACAATTATAGCTGCTGAAATATTTATAAATTTATTGAAAGTTTTAGGAAGAAATTTGAATATATGATGAAAACAAGAATTATATGGAAAAAAGAAATGAAAAAACATTAAGTTTGTAATAAATAGTATTAAATGCTTGAAATTTAATCTCAAGAAGGTTTAAAATTTTTTGAATGGGAAGAAATTGCGAATTATTGATGGAGTCGATTGGTAATAAATAAGGTTGGAATGGTTGAGAGAATGAATGTAAAGCATTAGCAAAACATTTCCGAAAATCTGGGAAAGAGAGAGAGAGAATAATGAGTTTTTAATGGAATTGAATACTTGAAATCTAATTTCAATGAAGTAGTTAGATGGAAGAATTGTCAAATTTTTTGTTTTTTTTCGAATGAAAAATTGAAGCTGATACTTGTTCTATGAGAAAAATACTTAATATCATTTATTACATTCAGTTCATGTCTATTTATGTATATTTAATACATCCGCACTTGACGTAAAAAGAATAAAAAAGGTTATTTTGTTTAAAAGAAAGCAAAATTTTAAGTTGAAATATCTATCTTTTTAAACTAAATTATGCGTAGAATATGATGAGAGTAAAGTAGGATGAACTTAGATCATTTAAAATTTGTGAAATGAATCTGTAATTTAAAGAATGAAGGATTTCAACTTTAAGTTTCAATAATTTTAGTCTTTAAATTTAATCAACTACATTGAAATCATACCATTTCTAATGGTAAAATTTTTCTAACATTTCTGTCTTAATATCTTAAAAATTTGTTAATACTGAAATTAAAAGTAAAACATCGGTGATTATCAAAGTAATTTCCGTCAAATCGCATAGAAAGTATACTTAACAAAATGATTTTTATGAAAATACACTATTAAAGTTAAAGTCAACAGCTTCTTCTTTTAATTTTTTTCTCGAAAGTTATAATTTCTTTCAAAGGTATTAATAATTGCTGGCAGTATTTAAATCTTTCATTATGTTATAGCTATTTTTGAAAAAATTTAAATTTTAGTTTTTTACAAATCAGTTTTTTTTTTTTCCTTCATAATTTCATATTATAAAAGATGATTAAAGTTGGTTAATTTAAACCTGCTCAACGGACGGTGATAATGATGAACTTTGTGAATAAGCATTTGTGCTAGTTGAAGTACCACTTGATTGATCTAAAGAATACTGTGGTTGGCTAAATTTTCCTCGTTGTTGTTTTTGTTGTTGTGGTTGTAATTTTGAATGACGATATTGCTGCTGTTTTAGGAATGATGATCGTTGTAATGATCGAAATGAAGGACCACATGTAATATGTTCGAATAGCGTCGATGATGAATTATTATCGTTTGGTGGAATTTTCCGTAATTCGGAAAATTTTCGTTGTATAATTGTTGGTGATGGCCATTCATTATCATCAATATTACCGATGATATTACCACTGTTAATGTTATCATCATCATTTTCATCAACAGTAGCTGAATATTGTTGTCTTGTTGTTGCATTGTTTTTGTCAACAATTGATCGAGTGAAATTCGTATGAATTGGTGTTTGTGGAAGACGTCTTCCGGTTGTTATTGATCGTTGTTCCAAATTCCAATTAGGAAGAGAAAAATTAGATGGAATGGAAGTAGTTTCTAATGATAATGGTGGAATTGTTGGAAGGAATCTGGGTGATGATGAACGACGTATATGTGTTGGTATTTGTGGTAGAAGACGATGTCGACCGGATGAAATAAATGGTGTTAAGGAAACACTTGGCATACTACTAGTACTATTACTTCGACCATGTGATTCAAATGATGATGTTATTGATGTTGATGCTAATGTACCAGATAATTTTCGTCTCGGATAATCATTATCACTTGGTGATATTTCACGCATTTTACCGTCGTTTTTCGTAGAATAATTTTTGTACGTTTACTAAAATAAAATTCGACAAATGATGCGAAAGGTCAAAAGGTAATGGAATGAAAGGAAAGAATATAAAAAAAAAAAAAAAAAAATCTCCACAAATGGTCACTATTAACTAACTGCTTACGAGTTAGCTCTGTTGCTACTACTATTGCTTTTCTACTGCCTTTTAGGCATTTGGATGCTTTTTTTTTTTTTTTTTTTTTTCCTACCCATTTTTCTCCTCCTACTTCACCTCTTTCTCTACCTCTCTTTGCTCTTTTTTCCTTTCTTATTATGGCCAAGGCCAAACCCCTTTTATGAGGCAAGCATCAACATCAACTCAATCATTCTAACTAATTTTTCTTCTATTCTAATATTAACCTAATTAAGATAGCATGTTATACTACTGCTACAAAATTTTATATTAATTCATTAATTTTTCTTCTCCTATAATTATCTTTACTACTGCTAATTGTTACTTTAGCATTATTATTATTATCATTACTATTATCATTATTAATATTATTATTATTATTATTATTATTATTATTATTATTATTATTATTATTATTATTATTATTATTATTATTATTATTATTATTATTGTTATTGTTATTATTATTATTATTATTATTATTGTTGTTGTTGTTGTTGTTGTTTTATATTATCATTTACAATCTTCCCGGAAACTTCTTGGTAAGAAGTTAAGAAAGTTTAATTTTAAATTTTGAAAGGAAAACAAATACAACGAGGATTATTATATGTAATAATAATAAACAATAATAATAAATTATTATTGTTTATTGAAAATGTTTTGAGAATAATAGTTAGTTAGTAATAATTTCATCCCCTTTTCATTCATTAATTAAGCCAAATGCCCCATGGGAAACATAAAAATTTAGGCACTAGCAGTAAAGGGAGGGATAATGATGATAGACAGATTAACATTTTCCATTTGTGATAATGTAGTAGCATTTCAAACAAATTTCAATCATAGTTAATATCATATATTACTATTACTACGACTAATATATAATCTTATTGTTCAATATTTTTACCTTTTTACAACTTTTTTAAGAAAAAAAAAAAAAAAAAAAATTACCTCTGAATACTGTATTATTCAAATTTTTCGAAAATAATTATAATTGAATTTCATCTGATGTTTATATTTTTTAGAAATATAAAATAAAATTTTGAACTAAACAAACTAAATTATTCAAAAATCGAATAGAATGAATGGATGGGATTAAATTGATACAATCTAATGAATGATTATGAAATGTTTATCACAGATATTACATTGTAATGATATTACATATCTTCAATTAAAATAATGTTCAATAATTATAATTAAAAATTAAAATAATACAACAATTATCTTTTCATTCCTGCTTATACATTGTAATGGATTTAAATTTAGAAAAAGTAAAATGAGATTTATCTGTTACGTAAATCAATGAATAATTGATATTGGATGAATCATTAACATGATTCAACAATATGTTATCAGTGTGAATTAATAAAAATCATGAAATTAAAATTGATTAACAAAAAAATATATATGCAAGCAAACATACATACGTACAGACAAACAAACAGACAGACAGACATACACATACATACTTGTTTACATTGTGTTACAAATCAAATAATTGAAACATAAATTAGCATAATAAATGAAATAATAAATAAATCTGAATAAAATTATAGAACTTTTCCATCCAGTAATAGAGTAATAATTCCTAACGAATATTTTCCTAAGTTCTTCCGGATTACCGTTAATCGAATAGAATTGAAAAACAGGAATAAAGCAAGAAAAAAAAAAATGGAAACTTATTTTCATATATTTATTTCTGACTGATATTGTACGATAATACAAAATTATCTTTCCATTCTCTCGTCTCACTTACTTTCCTAATTTGGAATCAATGGTAAGAATTAATTTCAAGATTACAGTTTTATCAATTTTAAGATTTAAATGAAATTTATCAACCGCTAAACATTATGTTATTCAAATGCTTTCGTAAATTTACATTGTAATTGTAAATCTTTCCCTTTATTCAATTATATGGCAACTCCAACCGGATTCATCCTGATATTTGCATCGTTTGTTCCGATTTACCAACCGGATATCACAAACAATTGAAGCTAAATTGCTGTATTAATCATACAAATCGTAAACAAGAACAAAATTTGTCTGTTGTAAAGTGATAAAAATTAATTGACATTTTCCTAACTATTTTTATGTTAGCTTTTTTTTTTTTTTTTTTTTGTTATTGTTATTTTTATTTTTTGGTTTATTGTAATTTTACTCCTTTTCTTTCATTTCCATCCTTATTTTTTTCAAACCAGAAAGTTTTCCATGAAGATCACACATTTACTATCCAGCAATTAATCATGGATAAAATCGATAATGATTGCATTATTTCTGAACTGCATGATCAGATTGAGATTACCATTTTCAAATCATTCATTTTTCCTTTTTGATCAAATCTTTCATGAAATAATCAAAAATTTTCCCAACCGAATTTAATTTTACTTAATTTTTTCCAAAACCATTTGCTTTCCATATATCTCGTTAATTACTCTCTGCATCCAATTAATTCTGTTAGAAATTTAATATGCAAATTTTTCTCCTTCATTCTTTTCTCTTTTTTCCTCTTCTTCTTCTTCTACTTCGTTATCGTTATCATCATCGTTTAGATTTAGAATAACATAAAGGAAGAAAACATAGTAAAAATGAAAATAATTAAGCATTTCTTCTGTGTTTCGTGTCATAATATATTTCAACGAAGAGATTTGAAAAGCTTTCTGAAAATTGAAGAATGAAATAAAATGAAATAGATGGGCAAAATACGAGGAACAAAGAAAGAGAAACGAGAGAAATAAGGAATGATAGAGTAAAAAAAGAATAGGAAAAGAAAAAAATTTCTGTCACTTTTTTGGAAAGGAAAATAATAATAATAATAACAATAACAATGATAATAAAATAAAAATAATAATAATAACAATTGGTAATAATAATAATAATAATAATAATAATAATAATAATAATAATAATAATAATAATAATAATAATAATAATAATAATAATAATAATAATAATAATAATAATAATAATAATAATAATAAT
>JABVXV010000758.1:0-10427 GCA_013365325.1 Dipetalonema caudispina
CTCTAAACAACAGCAAAGCGTTGGATTTTTTCATGTCATTAAGTGAAGAGGATATGCACCGTCATGTCCTTAATGATATCCGTGATATGGCTAAGATGCATTCTTCATTGAAAATACGCCGAAAACGGCAGAACGTACTTGCTCCCTCAGCTTTCGCTAACAATATCTTTGCTCCAAGTGCGCAGGCATCCATTTTATCACCTGCAGCATTTTCACTATCACTTTTTTCTCCATCAGTTTTCGGTGCTGCTGTATTGAGTCCAGGTGCGTTTCTCACCACACTCCTATCTCCAAGTGTATTGAGCCCTGCGGTCTTATCACCAGTAGCATTTAGTAGTCTTACTTTATCCCCATTTGCGCTTAATCCCTCCATCCTAAGTCCTGCTGCACTTTCATCGACCACCTTATCGCCCAACGCAATATCACCTGCTGTTGTATCACCATCTGTACTTTCAAGCACCATTATGAGTCCATTTGCTCTAAATCCTTCCATCTTTTCACCATCGGCATTCGGCACTGTAATCGCCAGCCCATTTGCCCTGTCACCGTCTTTTTTTTCTCCATCTTTTATCGCCACTGTGGTTTTTTCACCGAACGCTTTCTCACCATCTTTCAATTCGACTGGTAGAGGTGTCACAGTGTTATTTTCACCTAGTATAGGTAGTTAATCACATATGCGCATATGTTCCAAATAACATCCAATGTTCGGATATTTGTTACCTTTTTGGCACAATTTTTTAAAATTAATTTAAAAAAGAATGCCAATTCTTAAATCTTTTATCGTTTTGTTTCAATGTATGTTTTGTTTCATAAACTCTTATATCTGTTTCTTTTGTTGATGTGATTTAATTGCTGGAACGAAAACCGATCACCTGATAAATTTAATTCAGACAAAGTTAATATTTACAAAGTTAGTATTTTAGCTTTCTTTTCTTGGCTAAGAGTAGAAGGAAGCGAAAGTCAGTCTTGGAGAGGAGATGTTTAGAATACCTTGCATTCTGAATTTTCCAAATTAGATGCAGAATTAATGACGGTTCATCAGTCGTTTAGCGTTGCAAATGGACTCGAAAAATTGTAATTAAAGTTTTCCACTGATCTTTTCCACGAATATAAAAGAAGTAGAACGTAGGGTACAAATTACTACATTTTCTGATTTCATTTAGCATTTGTATTGAATTTTGGATAAACCAACGTCAATTCAATGAAGTCAGGGAAATTTTAAGAAATATAAAATATAAATAGAAATAAGGATAATGTTTAGGATATTTCTCGAGACCCAATTGTCAGTACCATAAGATGTTTTATTTCACGAATCAAAATTTATCCGTTTAGAAGTTTGACGCTTGTAAACTTCAAAATAGAACTACAAGAAAATGTCTTTGCAAAATTTTAATTGGATGCACATTTTATTAAATCCTTTATTTCACATTAAGCCGCTTTTGAGAAATTGCAAAGGACCTGGCAAATTTTGTAACTCCCTCATACATCGTGGTAGCAGTTCGATAAAAAGTAGTGCGGCGCACAGAAGCCAACAAATGAATTTATGTTTATTTATTTATTGACTTATTTACTGTAAAGTTTAAGATAATGAGAGATGGAGAACTTGGTTGCAATCGTTCTGGTATTTAGCCTGATTTCAAAAATTGCAAAAGTAGAGAAAGAGGGGGTAAAAACAAGACAATATATAAATTTCAGTATTAGATTTGATAATTTTAAGGATGAACAATTGTCGCGAAATTCGAATAAATTTCAGGAAGGAAGGAATAATACATTTCTTATAATTTAAGTAATTGATGTTTCATTTCGTAATGAACCAATTCATCTTATAAATTGTTAACATAAATCATTTAGCTTATACTCATCCTTGTCTAAGATGAGATATCTACACAATATATCTTTGTTCTGTATGGTTCAGATATGCTTAGATCGGATGGGATTGCAACACCATGTCCTTTGTTTCATATGCTTAAGCTAGGATTGTAACACAATATCCTTTGTCATCCATGCTTACGGCAGGGTTACAACAATCTTCCTGTAGACCAATCCCACTATACACATGTATATATACAAGGGGCACGACTCTACAAGTGCTCGGACACCTTACTTACAAAGCCATCACTCACTCATTTCTAGCTAATCATTTACTTGGTCTTTCAACTACCAGTCGTTAGAAAAGTTAAATGATTTCGAAAACTTTTAAACAATCATATATATGGATAATAAATAAACTTGGATAATTAAGACTGAAAACAGTAAGAGGGATTGTCGCGAAATCTAAATGAATCTCGCGAAAAAAGGGATAAAACATTTCTTATAATTAAAGTAATTGATATATCATTTCGTAATGAAACAATACTTCTTATAAATTGTTAACATAAACCATTTAACTTATACTCATCCTTGTTTAAGATGAGATATTAACAATGCGTCTTTGTTGTCTGTGGTTAAGATATGCTAAATCAGATCCGACAGCAACGCACTATCCTTTGTTCCTATCCTTAAAATAAGATTGTGACATTGTCCTTTGTTCATATGTTAAGCTATGATTGTGACATTGTCCTTTGTTTCATATGCTTAAGCTAGGATTGTAAAACATTGTCCTTTGTGTCATATACTTACAACAGGGTTACAATAATGCTTCCTGTAAGCCACTCCCATTACCCACACATATATATACAAGGGTCACGGCATTACGGGACTCACTTTTCGGGAGGCATTTCCACTCATTCTCACTCATCACTCATTCTTGAAGTTCAATCTTGATAGATTCATTCCACTCACTTCCACCTCTCCTACTTTATTCCTATTACTGAAAGCTTCCGACCAAAAGTCAGCTCAGTGACTTTAACCTATTACGCATTAAAATTATTATAACATTTGCTGGTATTAATTGCTGTGTTATTCAATAAATTCTATATTCAAATTTTTGTCGTGTTACCCAGTCCAAAGGACTATATTGTCTACAACAAAATGCAGATTCCTTCTACCACAAATCAAAACTTTCACGGCAAATTAGATTTCGTGACAGGGATTGACTTTTTTGTGTCACTTTAAAGTAATTATTTCGCATAAGCTGTTTTTAAGATTTTGTATACCAAGGAATATGGCTCTTTTGTGAATATGTAAACTTCCTTCATTCACAATGGAAAAATAAGTAATGAAATACTTTAATCAATATAAATTAGTGCAATTAAAATCATGAAAATGGAAGAAATAGATGTGAAAAAATTTATAAAAGGTATTAATCTTTTGAAGTTTGCATTAATCCCAAATAAATATCTGAAATTTGCATACGAAACATAACAAGTGAAGATTCTATCAATGAAATCTGCTTAAAATTGATTCAAATGAAATTAGTATATCAATTAGATATATAAATTTCATTAGATGGAAAGCATTTTAATTGGAAGGAATAGTTAGTTCAATTTATTATTTCAATCATCAATATGCTACGAGGTTTGGTATCGCTGGATCCAACTCGCGGTATGAATCTCGATGACTGAATTCTCGACAAGGGTCTACCATCTGATTTCGGTAGTTGTGATGATGCCTCATTTCTTGGCGATTTTCTTCTTAATCAACCTCCAATCCCATTATGCCATGGTAGTTCCAGTGAAACATCTAATTCAAATTAACGACTACCTGTGCTGGAAGTTACGGTATCATGGGTGCTAGATTATCGATTTGTCGACGAATTTTTGGGGAAAAGAAAAATCAAACGGATGTACGCTCTGCGGAAACAAACGACACGTGTAAGTTGAAGGATCAGGATGAATATGATTGTTTCTCTGTTTCTAATTGCAAATTATGGAAACAGCAATGGAATTTAGCACGTATTGAGAAATAGAATAGAGCATACGATTATCACCGCAATGGGAATACGATAACGTAGATATAACAATAAAATGTAAGCTCGAACATGGCTTAAAAACGTCACTGGAATGGTGTTTGGATAAAGGAACGTGGAAATCTCTAACAAATCAATGGCCAACAAACGTAAAGAAGTGATACACCCCTCGGAACAAATGCAACTCCGTATTTTCACAGATGCGTCAAGTGTGGCCTACTCTGCAGCCATATATACGCGAAGCTATGGAATTTAAGGAACTCAGACATCTTTGATATTTGCTAAACTCCAAATCTCACAAATTAAAGGTATTACTATACCTCGATTGGAATTATTAGCAATACTTTTCGGAGTAAGAGCAGCGCATTTTGTGATAAATCAACTAGAACTTGAAGACGTATTGGTAACCTTATGGCCTAACTTCAAGTATGCACTGCATTGAATCCAGAACAGTTGCCGACTATCACAAGATCTGTACAAAATCGAGTAGAGGGAATAAGAAAGGGAAGATTTCCTTTCCTCCTTTCCTAACCGTGATGGTCCTTTTCACATAGTTCATAATTTCCAAGTTTTATTGGACATAGTCCTTGTGTTACAACGTCGACTGGATTATGCTTACTTGGAATGTAGCGAAACAACTGGCGACGGTGGGAATATAACTTCGATGGAGAAGGAGGAAGCGGAATTTTAATCGCAAGGGCTACCAAAGAAGTTATTACAAATGTCAGTTTTAATAGATGCAAGTCATATTAGTAAATGGTTAAGATTATTGAGAACGACTACATGGTCTCTAAAATTCATATACTTTATGAGAAAAGAAGTTTTCCTTTTTTTGGGAGTTTTCCATGGTTACAATCCTTATCAAAGGAACGAGGTCAATCAACATCAAAAGCTAGCACACTAGCGACGAAGGTGCTAATCACGCAAGCACAGTTAGAAAGATTAACTGAAGAAATAAATAAATGGCAATCTATATCATGATAAAGAATATTATTGGAAATCCAGAAGCTGATTGGAAAATTCGGAACTGAATGAAGGTAGTTTACAACCAATTTATCGCTCACCACAATTCCACTGCACGAGGACTGTATCATGTCGAGATCGCTTATACGCTGTTGAAAATCCGAAAATTTTTTTTTATCATAAAAAATTTAAATATATCTAAATAAAATTAACTTGTGTTGCAGAATTATTCTCATTTGAGTGATTATTATATAAATTGTAATTTGATGAAAGTTATCTTGTGTAATATAAATCGTTTTGTTTATATTCATCCTTATTTAAGATACGATTGTAAAACAATGCGTCTTGTTATCCACATTTACCAAAGATGTTATACTACACTACAAACATTTACATCCATTCGAAGCATTCCCTGATCAACTGATTACGAGAAATCCCTAAAGCGATCAACTCCATTATTGATAAGCTACTCACAATTATCCTGTAACGTTATAGAAGAACCTTTCCCAAAGGAAGAGAAGCAACCTTCATCAAATATTCGAGTGTGCCCAAACCAAAGCTCTCCCAAACCAACAAACAAAAATTCACGAAATACGCTCTCAGAACTGAGAACAGAATTTTGACTACCCAACGGTAGAACCGAGGTCGAACAAATGTATGTTTTGTAAAAGATGGAAAACATTCAAGCTTCCCTTATGCTTAATCTTCCAGAAACTTGAGTCAAACACTCTCGAACACCCCCACATGTTCTTTTTCTATGAAAACTGATACTGGCATAACTGAAACATGGGTAAACTTTTCCACAAGTTCCATAAAGAGAGCGGTGCACTTAGAATTGATAGGAAATTTATCTTCCGAAAGTTTTTTACTCACACTAAAAAGATTCAATGTCCGACGAGATTCTCCGAAATTAGTCTTGGGCGATAATGCTAATGCTAGCCAATTTCAATAATTTTCAAGACTACTATGGGAAAAAATGTCAAACTAACAGATTTCTTGGCAAATAAGGAAATGATCTGGAAGATTACCATATCAAAGCCCCATGGAGTGAAGGAGTTTATGGAAGAATAATTGGATTAATTAAAAAGACAATGCGAACAGCTATTGGTAGAAAGTTACCATGGTAGAAGGAATTAATCGCTCAATAGTGGAAATAGAAGGTATAATAAATACCCGGCCATAAATTTTGAAGATTTTCCATTATAAAAAAATCTTTATATGCTGAACTACAATTTATTAAACGAAACGATCGGGATTATAAAACAACAGTAGAAGCAATCGAAAGAATACTACGATAGCTAGAAGCGGTCGGTCAGAATTTGGAAATTATAGTATTGAAACCATCATAGAAAGTAAGTTACCTGTTTTTGTATTACGGAAAATTTATGAACAAAAAAAAAGGGATCATAGTCAATAACCAAACTCAAACAATCGTTATGTGAGTTGGCCCAAATAGATGAGGAAGTGGCTAGAATCAATTTCTTACTAAGGAAAGGTTGATAAAGCTTAAGCCAAAGAAAAAACAGTATGAAACCAAGGGAGAAACTTCAGCTTTCACCATAACCAACCAATCTAAATCAAATGGTCTGAGTCAACCACAAATTCAAAGGAACTCATTAATGAGAATAAGAATAAAAGACCATGTGTATTCTATAATAAGAACCACTGAGATAATGAATGTCAAACTTATCCCACGTTCAAACAGAGGATGGAGTGTTTGAGGAAAAATAATGCATGTCTCAACTGTCTTCGAACAGGACATGCAACAAATAATTGCGGCAGGAGGAAACGTTCATGTTTCCACTGAAAGGGTGTTCACAATACTGCACTGTGCTATACAAAATACGATGCGCTAGCTGGTGGATCAAGCGAAGAAGAAACAGATTCAACGATCGCAAATATTGCGACAACTCAAACAACGAATCAACAAAGTAAGGAAAGTTTACTTTTGTGCAAAGAGATTAAAGTAACTAACCCAAATCGGCCGGACATTCAAGGAGAAGGCCTAGCCTTATTTGATATAGGCTCACAATCATCCTTTGTGTCGAAGAAATTAGCAGATCGATTAAAGCTAGAAGGAACCACATGAGGAAAATTGAAATTCTTTTCATTTGGTAACAAAACGCCGAATTTGTGCCGGACAACTAAAGTAGAAATCGAAGTAAGAACTCTGGGATCCGAAACCATAACTGTTGGTACTGCTGTGTTAGATTAATTAATTCGAATTATCATGATTTGCCGCGCATGATACGTCGAGAACAGCTAGATGCAGAAGCAGGGTATTGGAAACAACCGGATATACTTACTGGAGCTGACTACTTCATCGACTTCATAACGCTATCACATGATGTCAGGATTCTACATAATTCTCGCGAAGTGAAAGTGGAAATATCAACAAATCTCGTAATTATGATGTGAGATAGATCCTGTTAAAACTAAATCACTAATCGTAAACGCTGTCACTACGACTCTAGACGTAGATCAGTTCTGGAAACTAGAATTGATAGGCATTCAACAAGCAAATTCACAGGACGATGAAAAGGCTTTGGAACAGTTCAAACAAAGTAAATAAGGTATCATTAAGAAAGATTGAAGATATCAACTTTGTTGGCCATGGAAAGATTCGAAGACCAATCTAAATGACAATTACGGTCTTTGTTTCGGAAGGCTAAAAACACTAATTAGACGACTTCAAACGAACAAACCACTGCTTAATCGATACAACAAAATAATTCAAGGACAAATGCAGTCCAACATAATCGAAGAAATGTCTCCAGATATGAAGCAGGTTGGTATTATACGTTATTTGCCTCATCATGAAGTATTGATACCACGCAAATCGACAACAAAACTAAAGATCGTTTATGACGCATCAGCCCGTCTTAAGGGAAAGAAAAGTCTAAACGGCCTTGTACCGAAGTTCAATAACGCTCTCTGACGTAATTGGAGTATTATTTCGCTTCCGCTCAATGAAGAACATACTAGTGGCTGATCAGAAAAGGCATTCCTTCAAATAGAACTACACCCAGGCTTCACGGGAGCAATCACCTTATTCACTTACAAAGCTACGATTCACTCACTTCTACCTCTTCTATTTTATCCTTTTTGACTTGGAGCTTCCGACCATCAGCCAGTTCAGTGACTCCTACTTCAAATCGCCTTCCTTAACTTGCCACGCCATCAAAATTATTATACATCTATTGGTATTAATTGCTGTGTTATTCAATAAATTCTATATTCAACTACTTGTCGTGATACACAATCAAGAGGACTTGTACTGTCTTCGATAAAAATACATATTCCTTCTACCAATAAATAATTATCCGCGACAATATATATATATATATATATAAGTGTTTAACAGATACCACTGATTTATCAAATTAGAATCAAAAATCATAATTCAAAAATGATTCTTGAAAATTTCGTCACAATTGAAAAATAATTTTTTAAAAACTTTATTCGGTGAATGATTCGATGCGAATTTTCGATCATAAAATGACATTTTGGATTACAACAGAAAATTTCCAATATATATGTGCAGATCTAATTAAAAAATTTTTGCTTCCACTAAAATTGATAAAAAATGTTTCTATTCAGATTCTGTTACGAGTAAACGAAAGAAAGAAAATGAAAGAAGAAAGTGGAAATCTGAAAATTTCTGATTAAGGATCAGTTATAGCTAAATTAAAATAGCATCCCGTAAATGGTGCATATGATATACCTGAAAGAAATTTGGTATTAGCTCTCATCTTTTAATCAAACTAAGAACTTTTGTTAACTTTATAGTATGTTTATAAAAGTAATAATAAAAATTTATTATTTTTAAAAATTAGAAAAGTAATAATAAAAATTCATTATTACTTTTATCGATAAGGAGAAGTAAAATTTTGTAAAAGATGTTATCTTTTAGTAGTGCATCCTTAAAATTTATTCATTCGATTGACTCTATCGTACTGCGCTAAATAAAAGCATTAGTTGTTTAAGAAAAATCATCTTAAAGTGTTCTGACTCTTTCCATAATTCCAACTGGATATATAAAATCTTGAATGTAAAAAGGCCGTTTTTCCTCTTATATTCTCTGATTTAAAATCAGAAAATAACCAAGGAAATTTCATGCTTTCTTACATACGATTTCCACATTTCGAAACAAATTATTTTTCATCTTCTAAAATTAAATATTTAAAACCAAAATACAAAAATAACAAGTAACTAAAACACAGTTTTTGGTATGCTTATCTACAAAATACAAAACAAGAATGTTTGGATAAAATAATATCGAAGACATTGATTAACTAATCTGAAAGGCTATAAATTTCAGCAATTTTTGAATTCCATGTTAAAATGATAATCGATTCCACAACTGAATTTCAATAATAATATACCATTCATTGCATTACATATCATTGAATTTTCTGTTTCAGTAAGTAATAGGATCATGTTATTAGGTTTGATAATATGACGATGCGAGAGTATTGATAATTCCATCACTTCGGTATTGATAATTCTATCAGCCCAATAAAGAATAGATTTTCAGTTTGTTTCTCGTTGTTTCCTTCACTAGTAGCTTGCTACATCTGCTGTGAAAAGCAAGTGATCTTGAAATGATTACGAACAAAATTTCTAGCTAACTTGAGCATACATCTAGCCCGTCGAGATATAGAATAAGGTCTGCGCACTTTCAATGCAGCATTCTCCACCTGATTAATCTTTTAATCATCTCTTTCGAGAGAACAGTTTCATCTGTCGCGAAATTCGGATTTGTTTCGCCAAGGAAAGGGTAATACATTTCTTTTAATTAAAGAAATTGATGTTCCATTTCGTAATGAACCAATTCATCTTATAAATTGTTAACATAAATCATTTAGCTTACACTCACCTTGTCTAAGATGAGATATCAACACAATACGTCTTTGTTCTGTGTGGTTAAGATATGCTTAGATCGGATGGGATTGCAACACCATGTCCTTTGTTTCATATGCTTAAGCTAGGATTGTAACACAATGTCCCTTGTCATCCATGCTTACGGCAGGGTTACAACAATGCTTCCTGTAGACCAATCCCACTGCAAACACATATATATACAAGGGTCACAGCTTTACAAGGACTCAAACACCTTACGCACTTACAAAGTTACTACTCACTCACTTTTACCTTTCTTATTTTATTCTTACTTGTAGCTTCCAACTATAGTCAGTTCAGTGTTTCCTACATCAACCACCTTCCATTATTTACTACGCCATCATAATCATACTATAACATCTGCTGGTATTAATGGCTGTGTTATTCAATAAATTTTGTATTCAACTACTTGTCGTGATACACAATCAACAAGACTGTACTGTCTTCGATAAAAATATAGAGTCCTTCCTTTAGAAGGAAAAAACTTCCGCGACATCATTCAGTGCAATCTATTCTTTCTAGACGAAGCGACCGAAATATATGCACGCAAGAATGAATTCATTGTTCCACTTATCAATCAAACTACCTTACGACAGATACTAAAGACTACCTTTTGATTGATGCGATATCTTGTGCCAAAATTTGAGGAATTTTCCATTGCATGAAATCCAGTGCTTTTTTAAAATTGGACTGAAAATGATTTTACTATTTATGT
>JABVXV010000759.1:0-10365 GCA_013365325.1 Dipetalonema caudispina
CTCAATCAGTGTTGCAACTTTTAACATTGTTTAATGACAACTAACTTCTTCCTACACTTAATCTTCTACATCCATTTGGCCCATCCATCTATACTCCCAATCTTTGTCATCATTAGCAATTGGGAAGGCGTATTATCGACTGCTCGCATCCTACCCCTTGACCCCTCATATATCACGTGTAATTATTCCAAACTGAGAGTCGACAGCAGCATGCAGTTCGGTGATGAGAGATTTGGTGTGAAAGGTGGTGGGTACGATATGTCACAACACGTGTTCCATACGCCATTCCACATATGCACTGATACTTGTTTGGTGGGACAGTTGCGGGGAGTTAGGTAATTGGATGAGAGAAGATTTTAGTGAAGTTCAATTGACCAGGAGAATGTTATGTTTATCTACTCTTCCCGAGACTGTTCATGAAATACTAATTCAACATTCTATAAGTGTATTTCTCGGTGCGTCATATTGGCATCTTCTGATGATAGTAAAGGAATAAGGACGTGTATGGATACGATGCCAACCTTTTCACTATTCTACATTTAGTATATTTGGGTGTTGGTACTCCGTATTAATCAATTGATATATTGCAAAGGTTAACTTTCCTGAAGCTTGGAAAATATATTCTAATCTTTGTAACTACCAATTATAATGCTCTGCAAAAAAATTGCTTCGTTCCTACTTTATTTGAAAAAGTCAGAAAAGGAACTGTAAATCTGACCTATTGCATCATTTTGACAGATGAGTTTGCCGTGCAGATGTTAGATGAAAACTAATCAGATTATTTCCCTGTGAAAAGTAAAAGTTGAAAAAAAAAGAGAAATAAAAATTGAGAAGAACAGTCGTTACGAATGGTCACCACTCTTCTAATCTTTCGAAAGCAGTCTTTGGTGATGAGAATGACACTCCTCACTCAATTTTCTGCAGCAGAGCCATTTTAGAAAGAATCAGAGATAATGGCCATTAGCAAAAGATCTACTGCTAAGTGTGGAACCGCCTCCTCAAAATTCCCTACCCTTTGAAGGTGGATGACCTCTACACATAACGATAAATATCGATTACAAGTAACCTGACCTTCCCAGTTCTTATTTCTTAATCTTGCGTAGAGGCAGCTAAAATATGCTTCAAAAAAGAAATCGTTTTCTATTCCATCGCTCATATTACGAAAGAGTTTTCATGACGGAACTGTAAGTTAGCCACAGGTGTAAATGTTAACAAGATTTGGCTTTAGCTTTCAAATGTTGTACACTGGCATGGCGTAGGAAAGGAATTATTTGTGAAACCTCTCAACTTTTTGAATTATCCCTCGGTCAAATTCAAAATCCAAAGCTATCTAACTGATCGGTTCTTGCTCTGGATAATTTCGAAGTCTACAAATGCTACTTTTTTATAATTAAAATAAGTGACAGACAACCGCAAAAAATAGAAGTGTATGTTAAAAGAACTACTGCATTTGGGAACCAATTTCTCGGCTAACAACCAATGATTCTTAATGATTTTTAGACGATTAGATAATTTAGAGTCTAAATTTAGATAAGATGCGAAACTTGCACATTGGTGATCGCTTAACGAGATATTTTAAGTATTTTTGAAACTGCCATGAAAATTAGCTATATTAAAGATATGACCATGGCAGTGGCGTCACTCAGTTAATGAATAGAATTTTTACTCGAGTGACCAGTTTTCGTACAATTTTTCTACGCAAACCACATTTATGCATTTCGTCAAATATTCGACCGATGCCAGATAAGATTTTTCGCTATGTTTCGCAAGTTTGCAAATATTTACAAATCATAATTTTTCAAACTGTGCCTGGGCAACCAGTAAAACTTAACCCATCATTCCCAATATATTATAATTTTATGCGCCAATAGAACATTTATAAAATTCAAACCAATCACAAGGGACTCTCTCAACAGGTCAATGGGAAACATTTTTTATTCGAGCAAATGCTTATTGACTACCACTGATATTTGAAACTTTTTGGTAAATGATAAAAGGGCGCCGGGTTTTCTATTATTTAACATTTCTATTGATGGCGAGTAGTGGGAAATTTATGAGAATTCACTAACTAAGGTTTTATGATTATTAAAAATATGGCGCAACTGCAAATCGCAAACATTCATTGTGAAGTATTAGTTTTACTACTCGGTATTCGTTTATGTTCCCAAGTAAATCTTGGCAATTTTCTATAATCAACAGGATATCGTACAATACCGGAAGAAGGGTCCCTTGCATTTAGCATTATCGGTTGCCAAACAATCGCGAGACTCAAACCCGATTATTTCATGGTTTCTGCATGGATGTCCATTAGCAAATTCCTGAAACAATAAAAAAAAAAAAAATAAAAATAGTAATGCAAGATACTGCAAGCTTGTAAGGAGCAAGATACACATGATGATCCATAGAATCTTCATATGGATATGTAATGTGAAATACCTGTCACAGTTGTAAGTGTGCACCAGGAGTATTTCGATCACTTACTTCAAGTGTATATTATTTGTGACTATGCATAAAATAGTGCATATAATTATTGGGTCACCTTAATTCCTGACTTATATTTGTATTGGTAATATGTAAAGGAATTATGTACCAAATTTAAATATCATTAAATCCACAAATATACCTTATCAAACACATATTACCTATCGCATGCAAATGAAAGAAGTTAAATGCAGCGAATGAGGTACAAAGACAATTTCCTTGAAGACGATTGGTTTCAGACTAAATATTCTTGATATCCAATCCAAAAAGATGAGAAAATATTTTCCTTTGGATAATTCTCTAATTATACCGCCTAAGTTTCATCCTCAAAAGTCGCCCTCCTCCCTACAAAATGCAAACAAATATGGATCACTCATCTAAAATGCATATACATTACAAATCATATTGTATAATATATTGATTTACTATTATATGACAAGTATAGACAATTTATTCAATCGATTGAGAAAAGTAAACATCTTTTTCACTTAGTGATATGTCTCACTTTTGTATAGAATATAAATTTGAGTTTTTTCTTTTATCCGAACGAACTAATCAAATTTCAAAGCATACTAGAAGTAAAGGATGCAACGAAAAGAGATGCAAAAGGAAAGAAACCATTTTTAATGATTTCCATTCAGACAAAAATGGGAAATCCGACCTAACAATCCGACCTTCCGGTCGGATTTCGAGACTGTAGACATTAGCTGTATGTCCGAATTTGATTCACGGCAATTTTAGGTCCTCAAAAAAAAGAAGGACTGTTTCATTTAGCAAAAGTTTAGCTATGGAATTCTAAAACTTAGTTAATAAATGTTATAAAAGTAATTTTAATCTTTTTATGATTGCAGAAATTTTGGGATAATTGCTGATTATATTTCTCCGAAATATTGCTGACTGTGAATTTTCTTCATAATTTTCCAATTTTCTTATGATCTGCCTTCTAAGTCTCCAAAATGGATTACAAACCAAAATTTCTGTAACATTGAATAAAAAGTCATTCCAAAAATCATTCATGCAGAGAAACAAGTGCAAGTGATTCACTTCCAGACAGAATATCGAAAAATAAAGGACGTCAAAAGTCTATTTTGTCCCATTCTATTTAATGGCATTGTAGTGATGTTAATACAGTCCAGAATAATGCTTAAATGAAAGTATTTTGTTTAAAATCATGGAAGTATTCACCTGACAAATGCCTCGCCAGGGTGACCAAATCTTTTCGTTCGTTTTCTTCATGGATTCATTTTCAGAATGTGACTGCTGTAACTGAGAGGAAGTGCCATGTAGTATACCGGTTCTAAGATTTGTTTTGTTTGCTAGATTTGATCTTTCAATTAGTACTGGTGTCAATAGTCTCTCCTTGTCAACTGTTGTTTGTAATCCACTGCCGTACGGAACCGCTGTTTTGTACGTTTTGTTTAAAATGATTAACCATTTATTCATTTATTTATTTATTCACCAATTCATTTTTCACTGACATTTTGATTTATGTATTCTACAACTCCTAATTTCATATAAAATATGTAAATTTGATTTCACTTACGTATTTGCAAAAAACACAAAGAAATATAATACCTCTGAATTCATATTCTTTTTGTACCGTTTTAGGACATTTTTTGACTTCCATTAACGCCCCAACACATTTTTGTAAGTTGTAACATTTCCGTCGTCTTATTCTTCTTTCACCGGGCCTTCTACATGGTGACCAATTGCTCCACTGTGAGAAATGCTCCTCCTGAAAGAAAATTGGTTTAAAAAGTTTTTCTGAGTTTCCTTAGACCAGAGCTATTTGAGCTTCTACGCTTCTAGAGAATGTGAACTTTTGCATTCGGTAGAAGTTTCCAACACAATTCTTCCCAACTGAGACACTTTTCTAGTGTCGGAATTGAAAGAAATAGCCAGAACTTGGAGTTGAAGAAGCAGCAAGCGAAAAGCATGTAGTTTGAGATTATCCAAAGGCATTTCAAGATGAATTCACTTGTTCAAACTATCTGAGACTAGTTATACCAAAAAGTCCAAAGCGAATAAATGAATCGAACGCACATCTTTGAATCCATTCAATGTTATAATTTTCAATCGTTTAATTGATTTCTGTGCTTTATCTCCTTCATGAACTACCATTACTACTGAATTCGTTCTCTCTGTATGTTGATTTTCAACCTGGAATGGTGATGGCCTAACCTGAAAGTTAAGAAGGTTCTGCAATTTAATAAAGATTCATGTCCGAACAGGTAACTTATTATCTAAAGTGTTATGCGTTGTGGTAAATAGCCATAATAAAGTGGAGTTATGACCTTTATTGCTATTTTAGTCATGAAGAAAGTTGGAGTGCAATTCAGATGCAAGGTTGCACTTGGATAACTATATATATAACATGAATTGGAAAGTGGAGAAAAAGAAAGAGAATGACCTCTAAGGGTGGATTTTTTTCAACATGATTTTCTTCATTTTCTGTCGATATGAATTCTTTCTTTATTTGCTGAAACATCATTGTTTAAGGTTCTGGATCGTTTTTAATGAGGCATAGATTTATCCAGGTCAATATATTACTTTTGTAATTGCTTGAATTTCCATCTTCTTGGCTAATGCTATCTTACCCAGAAATTTAGAAAGTAACCGTGGATCCATTATTGAGCCCTTCGTACCTCTTGAAAATTAATGAAAATATTAGAACTTATGATAGGAATCATGTTTAATCTCTATTTACTGCTCTAAATTCATGTAGTCTGTGATATTATGTACTATGTGATACTGACCATTCAGGTATGGAAGCACGAATGGTAGTTTATAAAAGGCTACCAGAAATTAGGAATTGACCTGCAACTTTGTTTGCTTCAGTGATTTGGGACGTTTGCTGAAGCTCACTGTACCGCTATCGGCTCCCAGTTTTTTTAAATTGCGCTCCAACATTTTTGACATTTGTTTAATGGTAGTTGCTGCTGTTGCTTTATCAAATAGAGCAAGTTTTCCGGAATCTGTCCCGAATGAATTATTGCTTTCCTCTTCGTAGCTATCATTATTCGAATCATTTCGTTGTTTCGACGTATTTTGTTCAGTTGATGAATTGACAATAGTGATGGCAGTCGTGTTTCTTGTTTCCTTATTTTCCATTCTCCATTTACTGTTGTTGGCCTCGATAGTTGTCGTCGAAATTGTTGTTTCGATTTCGTCATCAACATTTTCGATTTGTTCGTCTGTTGCGGTTGGCGATGATTCCGTAGCTAAAAAGAGAGATGAAAACAATTATAATAATGTTAGGAATGTTAGCTTGGCGGATAGTATTCGCAAGGAAACACTGCAAATGACTGTGAATGGATGCAGTGCTTCGAAATACATCCATTGATTGTAGCTTAGCAATGCAATTTCTTTATATCCAAATTAAAATTATTGCTTAAAACTGAATTGCATTTATATAATCCCAAAAGATATATTGATCAGAATGCCCATAACCTGCTATTATTGAGTTTTCCAACTGTTTTTGTCGTGCTAGAATTGCTGGACAACCGTTTTGTATGTAAATAACCTTATCACTTTCTTCTCGAGCAAATGATGTTGGTTGGGTCATGGCTGATTCCGTGTTCGTTATGCATTCACCTTCCGTGTAGAAATACATCGCCGACTGAAATATAGTCCAATTGTTAGAAGGCACATTAAGCTATGAGACAATCAGATCGCTTTAGAAACGTCATCTGACCTATATGCAGATCGTAGTTAGTCACTTAGCTTAAACGTTCTGTCATCGGTCGGCGCGTAACAAAAGGCATATTTTCTTGTTCGAGATTACTCCACTCAGATTTTCAATATTTTTCAGGATATCCAATTTCTGAATGACATACTCTGCACTGGAAATGTTCAGTTAGGCATTGCTCGATACATTCTTCAATAGATCTTGCCATTGAAACATTTTTTGCATATCCAATGATGACCGATTGGTCTACCTTCAGGAACCGACTGTCTGCACATTCGGTTGGTGCATCTTCTGTAATCTTATCAACGTAAACTGCATTTCTTTTTTTTTTGCTCATTTCCGCTCCACTGATGTGCGATTGTTTTCTTTTTTGTTGAAGTTAATGCTGCCAAATGTCTTTTGGTGTAGAAAGAACTGTGTGTTTAAATGAAAAAGTAATGAGTTTTATTCGACCGGTTCATTTTGCTAAATTGTCTGGTAGTTTTATTTCTAAATTATTTAAATATTTATATTAATTACTGAATTTGGTTCTCTTTGTCAAGAGTAATAACCTAAATTTTTTTTCCAAATGTTAATATTGAATGAAAATGAAATTAATAGCGAAGAAAACTCATATTTTTGAGCAACAAATAATTCCTGAACACATATTCAAAGTTTTGAACTTACTTTGAGCTTTGAAATCAGTCAGAATAATTGTCTCATACTGCGGCCAATGCTTATTACTTGCTAATTGTTCATCTTTTTAACTTTTTTAAAATTTCAAAACAAATGTAAACTTAATTAAATAAAATTTTGTGGAATTTGGTTAGCATAAATAAATAATTCTGAAAGATGAGAAAAAAATTGAATGTTGTTGAAAAGTGGAGTGCAAGGAATGAAATTGAATGATCACTTAGGCAAAATTTCTCGAAGAGGCGTTGTCCTGGAGCAACCTCTGTTATCAAGTCACCTTCGGGATAGCTTTTGGATCGGAAAATCGTACATACAAAGGTTGCATGGTCATAAACTACGGATGCACACAATATTGTCCGGCCACTACTATCCTGAAACAAGTATTTATGAATATCATAATGGTTTGTTACTTATAATACTATGAAATAAGACGTATAAAATCCTTTATAATAATATTTTGCAAAAATTTTGAATAGCAAGTGAGATATTGGAATCAAATTAGACCAAATGTTGTGATGCATTATAGTGGTGAGAAAAAATCCAATGAAATAATGAATATTATTTAATAGAAAACAAATCTGAATTCCTTACAATTTAATAATTTTTCTGGAAGACTTACTCTGTTACTACTACACATTTTTAAGCAAACTTCCTCGGTAACATCCTCGTAGACTAAAGAACTGCTTGATACAAAACATGTATTGTCGGATACAGTGAAGGCAGTTAAACGATTTTCGCAGAACACTAAATTATACGATCAATTTCTTTCAAATCAATTTTTTCAAAGTGAGGTAAGCCATTTGATAAGATAAGCTAATTGTTCTCGTGCATTATGATTCTATATTCAACTGCATGAATTCAACATGTCTGGCTGATCATACATGCAAAAATTGAAACTCAAAATGAACTGAGATATAAAATCCACTTTGAAATATAAATTTAAAAAATTGAGTGATCTCACCTGCAGCAGGGAACGGAGAACTTTCTTGTATGTTTTCTGAATCTTTCGTTGTTTTGTCGGCATTAATTGAATTGAATGAGAAGAAAACAGCAAAGGAAATGGAACCGAACACGTGCAAACACCGCATTGAGACGATATTAACAGACAGCTTGACAAACTTGGCTACGGAAGAAATCTTTGACGTGAAAAAGTAAAGGGCCTAAAAGGTTATGCTGTTGGATGTGCACACAAACAGAAGTAGAAAGAAAAAAGTGACAAGAGATCGTGGAGAAGGGATTAAATGATAATGGCAAAGCCTTAAACAACGACGTAGGATGTGCATTCCACTCCTACCACTCCTACAACATATAATGTTCTAGGTCATCACCTAAATTTCTGCGACAAAATTTTGAATCGAACTAATTTTGAAATAAATTGAAATAACAACAACGGTCTCCATCCGGCAATCTTCTCATACCCTTCTGCATTCCACTTTTCGGATGTACGTGATCCGGACTATCGCTACAACTGCAATTACGACCCCGACTGCCAAATATCGTCATTTCCCTGCTTGTTCACTGGTCATCTTGGATTTTGTCAATACGGAAGAAAAGACCACACCCGAAATATATTACAACATTAATGATTCTCAATTGCGCCATTGCACAGTTTGGAAATTCACTTGCAAAACTTTTGTTGTATCTGTAAATGTTCAAACTTCGGCAATAGTTAGAACTTACCCATATATTTTTGCGAAATGGTTAAATTTTCCAAATATTTCCCGTTATTCATCCTCAAAAATGTCAAAGGATAGAGAAAGAATAATATTCGGTATGAATAAATTATTCACGGCTGAAGATCAGAGTCAGTGTGATGCAAAGAATTAATTCAAATAATGTAAATTTCAATCGAGATCTAGATTTGAGGGATCTGAGGACTTTAGCAAGCAGCAAGAGGATGTGAAGTGTCCTCCGTTTCGCTGACAGTACTTATAGCAGCAATTGCTGCTGCTGTTACTACCACTGCTGGTACTTTTGCTGTCAGAGCTTTCAATCAACCAAAATCCAACCGTTGTTACCCAGTTTTATTATGTCACATGACAAGTGTCGCATTACCAACCAAAGTTTTCTGTAAGCCACCCGCGATTCCGTGAAAAGTCCGGTATTAGAGGGTAACAAAATAATCAATTGATGAGCTCACAATTTTTTCCCCATAGTGATTCAGTATTTCTAACCATAATTAATATGAAATAAGCAACATATATCGCTTTCTGAAAGTACTCTCTGTGTCAACCCGTAGAACAGCGGGGCAAGTAAAGTTATTATCCAAGGGCTGATGTTTACGGATTGAAATCGAAGCCTGTTTTGCAGGATACTTACAGATTTTCAGCGATACGGTACAGATGCCCTATCTTAAGCATAAATTTTGTTAAACTATAAAATTTAAAGACGATTACTATAAGTTAACAAATTCAGTGATGCTGTCGTTCCTGTCAATGATATTATCATCCAGTACAGTATTACGAGTGGATACTGAAGGATGGACGTCAAAAACATATCCAGATCCACGATTGAATTTCGCACAATGTCACACTTGGCCTGGATCTGCACTTTGTGATCCAGATCATATCCTTACTGATCAATGGCGACTACATATCAGCAACAACATTAATTTACAGAATGATCGTACGTTGTGTGTCTGAATCTAGCTGGTTGCTTTTAATCATGCCATATGTTACGTTAGGAAGTTTCATTTAATATTTTTATGAAATTTCCGATCGCGACTATAAATTTAGTTTCTCATTGTTTCAGTTTTGAAACAGGTGGACCATTTCTACAATGAAAATGCACTAGAAAGATGTCGTCAAAACGATACTAAACCTCCACAAATATATGTAATTCTGGCGAAGCGTATTCAAACACAGGTGAACCAAGCAACAGTGACTAGCGAAGATACCTTGGTAGTCGATTCTAAAAATTTTTAAACATAATGCGAATTTCCAATCTAAACTTGAATTTTTTGAAATTAGATTTGAAACTTCAGAGAAAGCGGAAGTGCTTAAAAACTGAGTACTTTTGTGAATTTAGGAAAACTTTGGCAGCGAAATTGTCAAAGAATTTGATTTGGAATCAGAATTCTGCAGTAATTTCATCATTGTCCTAGGTGTGGCAGATGCTAAAAAGGTGTTCATACGAGTACGCTTTTTTTTTTCGCTTTTTCTTTTCAAATAAAGTGTCTCTTTCACAAAAGAAGTAAGTTAACGAAGAAAGGCAGAAATAATTTGAGAGTTTTTCAAAATGAAAAGAAAAATCATTGGTAGACTGGACAAGACTTGGAGCTACCTGATGACTTCCTGAGCAACAGATTCGAAAAATATAATGACCTGTTCAATGCAAGGAATCATATGGAGGGCTTGAACGATATCATCACCAAATTGGCGCAAAAGATTGTCGACCATTTTAAAGTAAGTTTAGTTTCGCACATTTAGAATTTATATTGGTCGACTGGAATTATGAAAATCTTAAAAGCATTTTCAAAACTTTTTATGTACATCGAGGTTAATAACAGATTGACTAAAGTCATT
>JABVXV010000075.1:0-226722 GCA_013365325.1 Dipetalonema caudispina
TATTATTATTATTATTATTATTATTATTATTATTATTATTATTATTATTATTATTATTATTATTATTATTATTATTATTATTATTATTATTATTATTATTATTATTATTATCATTATTATTGTTATCATTATCATTATTTATTCTTATTATTGTTGTTAGTATTTCCATTACTATCATTACTTTTGTTATTATAGATTTAATGAGAGTTTACCCACTGCATCATGTTACAATTGCTTAAAAAACTTTAATAGCATAAATATTAATGATCACACTGATCAAAAGATAATCTATATGTTGTTATTCATAGTTTTCAATTTGTTAAATCAATTAGAAAAACTTCGTCTCTTCAGCAAGTTTAAAAATTAAAATGATTAACCGTTTTGAGCAATGCAATATTATCTCTTAGAGCACCAAGGGATCCCATTAATGAAACAATGCATATGGCAAGCCCAATTATGGTGAGCATAACAGCTGGATTCAAGAACACATCCGCCCATTCAGCTATCGGTCGTGGATCCTTGATGCATAAATATACACCGAGTGCCAAACATGTCACACCAATAAGCTGCAAATCATAGTTATTAACTCATTTGCGAAATTATAATTATTTATGAAACATTCAAAAATACATCGGGAAATTTAAGCTGGATAGATGATCCCTCAAAATTTTATGCGAGGTAAATTAAAAAGTTAAAACAAAGCTAGTATTATTTTATTTCTTAGTAGAGACTTAACTAGATTTGAAATGGCTCTCAAAATTAGGGATTTGAATAGTTTTACTTCATTTTCTTTCCAGCCTCGGATTTAATCTTTTCTCCTTTATTTTGTTTACCAATTTCAGTAAACATCTTGTAAACAAAGTAAGCACCACTCAAATATGCAAACGTACAAAGACTAAGAAATTGGCAATGAAACAGAGCCATTTGAGAGGCGCACAAATTTCTTGGCGTGGTTTACGTTTCTTCGGTTCGCTTAGCAAATGTTTGTTACGATTCTGATTGATGGCCGTCGGCTGCAGGCCAAAACGGCCATACTCCACCGACGGCATCAGAAGGTGCTTCTCCTCCACTCCAACCGGAAATGTGAGCCTGAAACAAATCGAAATTTGATCATTCTAGCAATAGAATTATTAGTTCAACGAGGAGGGAGATTGAATAATCATATTTATGAGTATATTGAATAAATTCTTCTTATGAATGCTCTTGATTTCCGATTTCGGTAATGGTACTCAATAAAATCTTGGTTTGTTATTATTTTCAAATAATAAACAGTTCGTTGTTGCCGTTTGCGCCTAAGTTGTCTGTATGTGTGCGTGTGTGTGTGTGTGTGTGTGTGTGTGTGTGTGTGTGTGTGTGTGTGGTGTGTGTGTGATCTAGAACTACTAAAGTTGACTCTTGAATAAACAAAACATCAACCAGTCAGAAATACGATGTTTAAAGAAATCGGTTCCCCGTCCAATCCTCCTTACTTCACCGAAGTACTCTTCGCTTGTTTGTCATTTAATTCTCACTAAATTAAAGTTATAAAAATATTTCGAACGATCAGATTGCTACAGCATCGAAAATTTACATTGAACAATTGCATATCTTACAGATTAAATTTGGCGTTTGGATAAGTTAAGAATAGAAGTTTCAAAGTCAGAATAAATGAATGAATTGATCCCGAATCTGTTCATTCCAACATTTATCTGCTTCAAGAAGATTCAGAAATGAGCTTCCAGTCATTTCTCAACAACCTTAGATTATAATGAACTGTTAATAATGAATGCTAATAATTAATTAGTAATGAACTGCTCTTACACCTGTATCTGAAGGTAATGCAAGCTCCTTGTTTAATATACCGATCATTTCATTCCAAGTTTGAAATAGATAACAAATCACATAAATATAAATATATACAGTCTATAGAATGATATTGAAAAGACAACAGCATCTAGTTTGAAAATCTTAAAATTCCCCTAATTTTTACAACATAAATTCTCCAATTCTTAAGAAGGTCAATTTCCCGAAAAGTAAGGGAATGTATTGTTTTCAAAAGAATAGTGGCACAAAATTAGAACAGAGAGGCTTAACATCAATTGAGTTTAGTATGTTATGGCATCTTAAGTACCATTCAAAGTATCACATTAAAATTTTATAGATAGATTACAATTTCAAATAATGACCCCAATTATTATCTTTATCATAATGATACTAATTATTATCCTCCTTATTTTTACTGCAGAGATTTACCAAAACTATCACTTTATCAAATTTCTGATGATTTATTTTATTGTAAAGATGAAAATTTTATTGACGAATAAGGAAAAAAAAAAGAAATTTAATGTAAAAAAGATTAAATTTTCTCTGAGAAAGAATGTTTGAGAGTCATTTGAAAGTTGTTATGTGTCGGTCGCCCCTTCTTGCTCATCCTGTTTGGAAAGTGTCATTTCCTTTTGAATGCCTTTGTGTCGAAGAATTACTTTCAGCTCTCTCAAGTCAACACGAAACGTGTCATTTGAAAAATAAGAAAAAATTTGGCTAAAAGGACTGTACAAAATTCAAACGGATATATTATCAGGAAACATCAGAATAATCATCAAGATTGCCTTATCATTCAGGGGTAGCTTATCTATTTAGCGTGGATGCATGTTGAATGAATTTGTGAATTGCCTAGGCAATATTTCTTGGACCATACAGCTTCCGGAATATCAGAAAAAAAAAAAAAACATTATTTAATTCTTATCGCTTCAACAGCAATCTTTAAATCTCGAGTTCGATGATCTATTTTTCAACAGGTTACGAGGAAAATATGGGTAAATTATCGGATTCTTAACTTTTAAATAAACAAAAAGATTGCTTTTTCAAATTTCTGTAATTTGAAGAGAACTTTCAAATACAGACAGGAAAATTTTTTGTGCTATTCCTTCAAGTCTTCTGCATAAAGTAACTTTCTATAGCAAAAGTTAGGGGTAAAAGTTGAAAAGAAAGAGGAAGGAAACAGGAGTAAAGTGAGTAAATCATAATGTCAAAAAATGTAAGTGGCATCATAGAATTTAATTAAATTTAATGCATAATACCATTCGTGGCGTATCAACAAATGGGTTAATGATTCGAGCTCAACATAATTCATTTTTCAAGAACATTTATGCATAAATTCTGCGGATATGTTATTAAAGAGTAGAAGTCGCTGAAAAGGAACCCAATTTTTTTTCAAAGTATTGCGCGGGTTAAATTTTACCCTAACCAAAGCCTTCAAAAGTCCTACAAAAAGGAAACGGCATGATGACCAGGTATGATCATTGCTAATTTTGAAACAATCCAACTGAACTTTTCATAGCGCAGAAGTTTGAAAAGGAAGCAAAAACATTTCCCAAATAATTCCTCCTGCAACGAATCATATTCTTTACCATTGTGATAATATAATACAAAATAATTTTGGACTCAAAGAAAATCACAGTAGTTCATAATTAAAATAAGAAAATCAGTTAATGAATGCTAATTCTACGAAACGAATCTGATTGATAATGGTTAATATTTGGGGCTTGGACGACAGAAATTTTGTCAAATTAACAATTTTAAATTAAGAAAGAAGTTTGTCGCAATCTATAACCAATGTCAAGTATTATTTAATGATATAAGTCCTAGGTCAAGATGCTAAACTACTCATTTCAAACTTCAACATGCTCCAGTGTCTATTTTCGGTTACTGGAAGGTTTGTTTTTTGCTTGTAATTATATTCGGGGGAACTGATCCCAAACTGCCCAGATGCTTGAAAATCTCAGAAATTCTAAAAAGAAACCCATGGAACATTTCTAATCAATGTATTCTACAGGAACGAGTTAAGGGAAAGCCAGGCCTTTAAAACAAAAATATCGCTGGGTACAACTCAAAGGATTAGTCAAAACCATATAGCTCTATCCAAACTTGTAATGGAACAAAATTAAATAAAATTTGCATAAAAAAGCTAGTTGAAAATCATCCAAAAAAATGGAAAGAAAACAATAACATTAATGGAGCAACTTTCTCGAAAATTTTGGAAATAATTTTTAAAATTTGAGCAAAAGATTGAAAGAATGAACAAAAATAGACTGTGATACGAACGAACAGATAAAACGTTTTTTTGTTTGTGTTGCCAAAATACGAAATAAGTTCTATCAAAAAATGTCTTCCGTTGTTATCATTCGAAAATTTTCTTTCTTCTCTTTTTTTTCAAATAAAATTGTCCTTTAATACATTACACAAGGGAAGTCTTTTCTGACCAATTAAGTGCTTTTGCCATTCCTTTCTTCTTTCTTCGTCTCCCTCTTTCTCTCTCTTTCTCTCTTTCTCTCTGTTTGTTCTCAATAATAAGGAAGGTCAAATTTGTTACTGCTAAAGGTTAATCTCTTGAGAATTTGTTCTCTTAAATTAAATTAGAAATACGAAAAGTAATTAACACGGATACCTAACCAATACAAAACTGTCAAGATAATTTTGAAGAATAAGGAACAAACAGAGAACAACAATCGGTTTTTTTTTTCCATTTTCAAAATCAATTTGATGAAGGTTAACGAACAAAAGAATTGTCTAAGATAACTTTTATTTGTTAAATGAATGTTGCAGTTAATTCCAACCAAAACTTTCAACAATGTCTTTGAAATAGCGAGACAGAATTGTAGTAAATGTAAAAAACATCTACATCAAATATCATTGGATCCAGAACTAACGTAAAATTTCAGGGAAACCAACAAAAGAGATTTAGAAATCTAATGAAAAGATGTACAACTCACATAATTTGAAATGTGGCAAAACAAAAACAGGTTCCCGGAAAAAATGATTTTACTTTCCATGATCCCACAATCAACTTTCTATCACTGCAAGGTATTTTAGATAGGTTTTCACAGTGAGAAATAATTTCATTTCATTAACTGCTAAATTGTTTGTTTGTTTATCTTCTTAGTTGCACTGAAATAATCTAAATTTAATGTAAAAGATAATAATATTTGCCAATAATAAATTGAAGAAAAAGGAAATTATTTTGAGAAATTTCAAATAATTTTGCTTACCCATTCTTCTCTTTTCTCTCTCTTTTATTAATTCCATCGAAAATGAATTGATGTTATGAAAGTTGAACAAAAATAATGCGAGAGAATAAAGAAGTTAGAGGTAATATAAAAATTGGTTAATTAGAATTTATTGAAGAAATAATAAATCAGTGAGAAATTTGGAACGTGATTGCTTGTAAAATTCTGATAGAAAATTTCGTCCTTCAAAATGAACTCGAAAAAGAACCAAATAATTTTTTAGACTGTAATTGAATTTAACAAAATTAAGGAAATTTATGTAAGATGTCATTTTGGTACCACTGCTATTAGTATCTGAAATGAAATGGAATTACCCAGAACTTAAAGATAGATGTTGATTTCTGAAATACTGTCATTTTACAATGCCATTATATTAGACAGAGTGTACATGGCAATGTGGTTTGAAGGGCCAATTAATCAACCGCAGTGGCACTCAACACCGAATTCTCTCTCTCTTCCCATCCCATTCCCTTTATACCTCAACAGCTCGTGATGGATATACAAACAGGCTGACCGATCACCGAGAAAATAATTATGGTGTATCATTCCAAACAGATGAATCAAGTGTAAGCAATCACTGGGATGACCATTCGGGGATAATTCGAATTGAAGATTAAAAATCATATTTTCATTGGGAAGCATGTGATCTAATGGACAGATGATATTACTGAAAGCTATTCTCCTCAGCTTTTAAATTGCTAATAATAATAATAATAATAATAATAATAATAATAATAATAATAATAATAATAATAATAATAATAATAATAATAATAATAATGATAATATCTGCTATCTGTTTATCTGCCAGTGGGACGATTTTTCTCAGATGATTCCAGGGTCCACAACTGGTCATATTTTGAATCTCATATTTGTACAACAATGAATCATCGGCTTTCATTTCTGTAAATTGTTTATAAATCTCCAAATGTCACATAAAACTAGAGCTATAAAAGGATAATTTAAAGCTTCATGAATTTAAACAAATTGAAATGAAAGATAGTTCAGTTAATTGGTATTAGGATGAGCAATTATAAGGAAGTATAACAAGAGACTGGAAATATTGTTTATTGTCATCAATTTACTACAGAAAGGGAAGACAGAACAGAGGACTGTTTGGCGGGTATGTGTGGATTTGTGAGAACCAAATTGGAGCAGGCATAAAAAGTGGCACACAGGTGTGGTTTAACTGGATTTTTGGTTGTACAAGAGGTGGAAGAGGAGAAGAGAACTGAACTGCCCTCATTCCACATTTTCAGATGTTTTAGTTCTAAGAAAAATTGATACTTCCCAATACAACCGACATACGCTATTTCAGAATGATTTGGGATGCCAACTGATATTAAACAAAACTGATGCGAAGATAAGAAGACGAGCAATGTACAGCTTCATCTGATACGGCAGATAAATTATTTCATTACTAGATCTAGGTTTCTACGAAATTCGGCATTTCTTCATCGTTTCTGACCGATCGTAGATATTAATATTAGTTTACTAATCGAGTAATGATATCCATCATAGTTCCATACCGAAAGTTATCTTAGCCAAAGTCAAATTTGATTTGAGAAATCAAAAAAGAACGAGAAATTTCCCATCCTTTCAACCAAAACGGTCAAATATTTTCTTGCAACATTGTTCCCTTGTCAGTGAACAAATTGTACAAAAGATACGAAAAAGCAATATGACAGATGAAATTTTAGGAGAATAAACAATTGAAAAATAACCACGAGCAACGTGGACCAGCTCTCGAATACCTCGCACCCGATGACGATAGTGATGACAACGACGACACCGAGAACGGCGTGTAAGACGAGATAGAGAAGCAAGAACAGGAGGAGTATTGCAAACAGTCACCGATAGTTGCTTAATAGCTTCTGTGATTCATTGTTTGAAGACAATTTTCCAAATTTTTAGTTCCATAAATTGACCAGTCCATGAATACATTGAAAACTCTCTGCAAATTAGCAAAGTGGTAAAAAAAATCTGCTAACGAAAAAAAAGTCAATATCAATCAAACCGAAAGGATAACATTACTGACTTAGATAATTCGACACAGTAGTTATTCATGATATAGGAACAAAACAGAGCAACACAACAGGAATATTTTATACTTTGACAGATCGGTGATATCATCATATTTGCCACTGACAAATAATCTTACTTCTCTCCTTCTAACCAAAAAGAAAAGAAGAAGATGGGAAAAAAAATACGCAAACATGTTACATACTTTCACCATTTGCAAATTTTAACCCATTTTAACTCTTTCGAAAAAAAAAAAAAACTTTATTTCGTTGCCATTTGAACGGAGAGCAAAGACTAAGAAAGTCAGCTGTCTGGGAAGTGTTTGCCCCCCCCGGTAATAACTTCAGTTTAAACATTTTGGAAATTTATGGACAAATGTTTTGGATGATGAATCGATATGGTGCTTGTTAATAGTATTTCAACTACCTACGACCTTGCCGGCAGACGGAACAAATGATATGATTGTGGTCGGTGGTTAAAGGTTTTATATGGGTCTCTCTGATACCTGTATTCTACCCACAATATTGCGAACACAAGAAAACATAGCTTTTTCTGTAAAAAAAAGATTAAAAAAAAGATTATAAAATTTTTTGGAAAATTGAATATTTCAATATAGTTAGCTCACTTTCTCTAAGAAGGTTATAACAAACAACAAAGAATACTTCGGAACGGCACAAGTCTTTGAATTCCGAGATATACCTGCATAATGTGAGTATTAGGAATTTATTACCTAAAAAGTATGAGAGATGTAGATGATCAGTGAGTTTATTTTTACTTTACCAAACAAACAACATAAGTCTTCAAATGTTTCAGAGAAAACGAGGTCGTGCACAAAAGGATGGATGGCCTCTTCACGAAAATATTTCATCATTTACGTAAGCGACCTCTTCTGTACTCCCTAAAATTAATTGAAACTGAATCTTTGCTATATCAATAGATGAACTTAAATAAGCTCAATATCTATAATTAGAAGAAGATCTAAACTCAACATATAAAACGGTATGCGAATGTGATGAAAAGAATACAAAAAATTCTACATGATCGCTTCACGAATATAACAACAAGCCAATATGATGAATAAATAAAAAAAAAAAAAGAAAAAAGAACGGGAAAAGTTTTTTACATATAATATAGTACCCGCATTGCAATGATAATATTATACCTCTCAATTTAATTTAAGCTCTTATAACATCAACTACCTATTTCTGTTTTTACTATATTTCCTTATTTCATAAATTAGGGTTATCATTCTAACTTATCAATTCCTTCCATCCCACCAATTGTTCGTAATGGTTTTTTTCTTTTTTTTTCTAAGATGGTACGGTACATGTGATCATTTAGTTGCCAATTCTTGCACACAAAATATCAAAAATCTCGAATCTATAAAAGAAAAAAAGAAAAAAAAAAAAAAAAAAACAAGAGCTATCCAAGCAACAGAGCAAATGAAAGAAAGGTTTAATTGAATGGATTGACCAGGGCAAAAGTTCCCGGTTCTCGGACAAAGAAGTTGCGTAAACATTCACACTAATCTGATGACCATAAACTCGTTTATATATATTCACAATGAATAGCATATACCATTTCATTAGAAAATTTCAAAATTTGCACCTATTCCTTGTGTTCATCGTTTTTTCAATCTTTAGTGATAACACTTTGACCAATCTGATTTTATGATACATTGCCCTTTGAAAAATTTTTCATATTTTAGACAGTCATAGGGATTTTTTTTTTAATATACTGGGAAAAATAATGATAAATCGAGCAATATTTGCAAGATCTTTAAAAGATACAAGGTAAAAAGATGATATGATCAGTTTTGGTCGTTACAGAGTAATTTTAGAACAAAAGTGTTTTGGAAAAAAAAAAAATGAAGCAAATATTGCAGTCCAGTTAATGAGAACCAGAAAAATGGTTCAGATTGACGTATGCTATTGAAAAATAGAATATTTTACTATAATTTAATTTTAAAAACTTTTGGCAAACTGCTGAATGCTGTGTTGATATAGACTTGCAACTATTGATATATTTAATGGAATCAGCGGGAGAAAGTAAAATTTTAGTAAGTTTCTCGATAATGGACCATGCATATGGCCCCGAAAATCTGGCCATTCAGTGAAATGAATGAAATGATTTGACAGTGGGTTTCATAGGCTCATTATATGAGGTCGATATACGACATTTGTCCTACATGCGAGCACATCGTCACAGAAAGACACCGAAAGACACGCTGTTCTGAATAATCAAATAGTCCTGAAAACATATAAATACAATTGCATTCAGAGTGCAATCACAGATCACTTAGAAGATGGAATTATTTCGAAATTTCATACAAATGTCAAATTGTGAGTAACAAAAGTGTACGTGAAGTTGATGATGAAGTTTTTTCAGAGTTCGGTAACGTGAAACAGAAAGGAACAGACGAATGTATAGACGTGAGGCCTGCCCCACTTTTTTTGCAAGATTTCATTCGTGAAGTATTTGAGAAGCAAAAGAGGAGGCGTGGATTTGAGTTGAAGGTGGAAATAAATAGGAATTTTTTTTTCTCTTAAATCTTCAAGGTTGAAAAGTTTTCGTTTTAAGGGGACGGAAGATAGGGGTCAAAGATGGGCAAGAGAAGAAGGAGCATCGTAGACTCTGAAATATATTCGTTAAACAGTTTCTGATGAGAATATAAGGAAAGAAAACAGAGAGAGAGGAAGGAAGAAAGAGAGAAAAGGAGAGAGAATGGATATAATTAACGTCACAATGTGTTCGAAAAGATAGAAATACAGTAGCTGGTAAGCAAATTGAACTTGTGGGAAGATTAGTTTTTCAGGCAGGAATTATCAACAAAACTGAAGGAATAATAATTTTATTGCAAGAAAAAGGCTCTGGATTTAAAGAGGTAGCAGCAGGTCAGAGAAGTTAACTAATCAAGAAGATATGGAGCACAGTTCAGTTAAGATTATTGGGGACAGCAGTAAAGGGGGACAAGAGGTTTTGCTGGTCAATCTTCTGTCAAATGCATTCATCCACTCATGAGCGCTTAGAAAGATGGATACAAGGGGTAAGGAAGTGTGAAGCAGTATGAACTGGCTTGTGGATTTAAGCTGTTGAAATTATGCGATCTCTCTATTTGTCCTTCTACTCCTTCATGATACCTTCTACTCCTTCATGATACCCGCTCGGATATTTCGAATATTACAAATAATTGGTTATAATAGTAAGAGGATAGATGAGTAGATGAATGAGACAGATGGACTGATGAATGGAGCATCTGTTTTGCAATTGAACTGAAGTAATGAGACCCATCCGTTTTGGAGTGAACGGTGATTTTCCTTTCCTATCATTTACACATGAAGACATCTATTTCTCTAAATTTCATTCTTCTCTCCCTAAAAAAAAATGATAATTTTGATAGCTACATCCTTTGGCATTCAATATAATTAGCCACATTTTGATCAACATGGGATTAAACATAGCTCAAAAAGAGGTTCAAGGGAGCAAAAAGTTAGAAAGTGTAGCAAACAATTATCTTCCATTTGTTTTAAACCTGCATTTCCGCGTGAAACTTCCTTTTGTCCACTCTCAATGTTTTGGTCACTATATGCACACACTCAATGCCTAATGCCGAAACCTTAAAATTACCATTTACAAGGGTCCAGGTAGCCGTTTTGAATTATTTATTTCAAATATCGTTGTCATGGATACAGTGCGACAAAAGCGCATTTGAAGATTTCCGGAAGATAACTATCGTTCGTAGTTAGGATGACACGGTCAGTAACAAAACCTTTTGCATTGTCATTACAACATTTTTTCAAAAAGCTTATCTGATATAAGGCTATGATTTGAACAGCCTCAAGAATAAATATGCAAAAGATTCTAATCGTTGAAAGCAATAATGAATAGATAAAGACATTGAATATCGTAGTTTCGTTTAATAATCCAAATGGAATTGTATAAGCATAGCATACAGGGAAGCATTCCAATATTGTTCCGATACTTCAACTCAGGATACTTGCAGTCCAAAGTTCTGAAACTTGATAAACTGAACCCGAGAAATTCAAGATTTTGAAGTGCAATAATTACATGCGATCTTGAAAGACCCATGATAATCTTATTTATAACTTAACTTTATTGAGAAATTCAAGAGAAATGGCAATAACTAAGTTTCCTTGGGATTTGAAATGGATTGCTGAAAGTTTTGGAGCAGTTCACCAAAACCACCCTATTTTCTGAGAGAGATTACGCATCGTTTACTTACATTTTTTCAAGAATTAATTCAAGAAACTGAAGTTCCAGCAAAAGGTATGCGGATCACAAATGAACATTAATATAAAGTACAAGTAAAATTTAGAGTGTTAAGCCAGTCCAATTCCATTACCTGTTTGCAACATTTATTCATCGAAACAGACATGAAATCATGGTACAATTTATAACTAGGTAACAACAAAATAATGAATAGTAATGATTACCATCCTTTGAAATGTAAAGAGTGCTCGTAGTATCTCAGTGAACGACGGCAATTTCCCACAGGACGAAAGAACTTCAAGGACTGTTTAGGTTAATCAACAATGATCTGTAAGACTTCCAACAAATTATAAACTCGAGTGAAATGAAGAGAATATTCTCAAAAGAAAGAAAGAAATGAATTTATAGGTATGAAAAGAATGATACGTAAGGAGAAATAAATTTCCCGGGAATTGGAGGTAACTAATAAAATTGATGATGGGCAAAGTATGCTTTTTAGTATTATCTGAAATAATATGAATAGTTGAGGGAAAATGGGAAGAGTTGAAAATAGAAGAGTTAGGTTATATGAAGGAATAAAGGGTATCTATTTGCTTACTGCACATCCTATGCTTCACCGGACTTCTACTTCACTGAAATTCTTAACTTCTTCGAATAAAAATTGGCCTTGATGGCATTGGAAATTTGGAGATTTGAAAGAGAATGGCAATGGGATGGTACTGGTCAGCAAATGCATCTCATGTGGTCTCAACACTCTGTCATAATATGACCCTAAAAATGGATCGAAAATGCTTTCTATCACATGCAATTTGCAAATGTTCGATCATCGAATGCAAAATGTTAAGCTAATAATTATCAGACCTATAGATGATTACTTTATTAGTGAACTCTCGGAAGATGCCAATCACAAATTAAGTGGTGATAAAATTTTTACTGCATAATAGTTTCAATAATTTTCATATGATAGTGGACAGTGTAAAAAACATCCAGTTCCTTTTAATGTTCATCGTCCACAGTTTGCTTGAAAAATTGTTATGAGATGTTCTGATACTGCTCTCATTAATTTTTGATTATGGGAAGTGTAAGTGTAATAAAGTGCAAATTTAGGCGGTCACAAAATCTATTCATGATATTAAGTTGCAAAAACCATCTTTACTTTTCCATGCTCTTCTTATCTAAGATACTGGTAAAATTTATTAGCAGAATTTGAAAATTCAGGGATGTCTCTAATTACTACTTCATATAAAATCCAAACTTCAAACTGAAAAAATATTTGTTTTGTATGATAATGTATCAACCAGTATCTTTCAGTGAAATGATAAGTGAAGAAGAGTCAAACATGTTTTAAACACGGTAATGGTTTTCAGCTGAAAGAAAATGAAGAGGTCATCAGAGGACCGTTTCGAAGAGAGGAAAAAATGAAAGCTGGAGAGGGGAAGGATGGAAAGGAAAGTTTATGGGGATCTAAAAACTTGTTTTCAGGTAGTTTACTTTTTTCACCTTCAAATTTTCAACCTGTTGTGATGAAATTTGTTGATGAGTATATGAATATGGTATATGATGAGGTGCTCCATTTCTTTGGTTTAAAACTCACGTGGAGAAGTATGCAAAATTTCGCACCGGAATTGCTTTTTGCTTGGTGACATTGCTCGTCGAGTGAGTTCACATCTTATGCCGGGTGAGAAATATGGATAGGAGAAAAAGATGAGCGGAAGTTGAAGGGAGGTGGAGATTTATGAAATGATTTCCTTCTTCTTTTCAAAAAAAAAAAAAAAAAATTCATACGCAGTAGATAACAGCAAAAAAAAAGTTTTACATTTTTGAAAAATTAACTTTCAACTGAATCTTCAATACAATATGACGAACGTTATCGAAATTCAAAAATTGACAATAGAAATTTTATATAATTTCATATAATTAAAATACATGAACAGCGTCATTTTGATTGCTTTCTGTGAACACGATTTTCAGATTTAAGATAACATTTACCGTATAATAACACAATGATAGCAGTGCTGAATGAATACTTCATACTTCTCCGAACGGATTTTCAATTTTTATAGGAAACCTGTTCATCAACGTTCGGATGTACACATTTGCCCTTTTTACATATGCATAGAAAAAATGAAGCGATGATGATAATGATGATGATGATGATGATGTTGATGATAATAAAACAACAAAAACGCGTAAAGGAGCATTAATAACAGAAGCAAATAATCCACGAATCCTTTATATACTTTTTAAGGAGTTACCAGAAGTAACATCTTTGAGACATTATAAGGAATGAATAATGAGATGATCTGAAAAATTGATAGCAGAAATGACGAGGTAAGAAGTCGACTTACCACTCATATAACCCCGCCATCTAGGAGGACATTTGTTTTGCAGAAGCGGATGAATATAAATGTGACCTTGCAAGTGTGCATATATATGTATGTACCTATTTCTCACTGTTTTTCTATTTCTCTTTCTATCTGTCATACAAATGATATTAAAATCGGTGTTGAATTTCAGCATCACATTTTCGCTTAATTGAAGTCAAATTTGCTACAGTCACAGAAGAGCTCACTAAGCGTAAATGATAACAGAATTACTCTTTTAGTTCCTTCAATGTAACCAAGATACATATGAGTAATAAGCGATACAAGAATGCTGAAAAAAAAAGAGTTATCAATATTACTCTTCTCGAATTGGTCCCTAACAAATGACGGGAGCAATATTATTAGAAGAATTTTATTGGCGACAGATTTATCAAAGCATTCGATCATATTCTCAAAGTTTTTCCTTTCATCTGATGTAAAAAAAAATAATGTTTTGCGCGTTGTATTCTATGGTCAGGAAAAGGATATTTGAATTGGCATTTTCTTTTCAAAAAAAAGGAACACTGGGCTTTCCCCATACTCAACCAGAAAAATCAAGAAAAAAAAAGAATTAAGCAGAAAATTAATGCCATTGTAGGGAACAAAAGCAAAACGACGAATTCGCCTTGTCCACACAAATCTTTGACACCACATATCCGTTTCTCTCCGCCATCTGCCCTCATCTCCGCCCCGCCTATAACCGAACTTATTGCAGGTTGTCATGTCAAACTGTCGTCTCCTTCTATGCCCAGAAAATTAATTATTTTTCAGTACTTATCAATGATAAGGTTTTAACTACATGAAACAATAAATTTGATTCAGTATGTTGAAATGTAGCGTTTTTCCAATGAACGGGGACTTCAGACAAAAAAGAGAACTCCATTAAGTTAACCTGGCCGTCAAAGCCAGCTAATTTAGTGGATTCTTCCCCAAAGTAAGCCAATAAATCCACTCATAGAGTTTCTAAAACTCTTGTCTCAGGAAAAAACGCACATCCATTAGCGGATATTACATTCATGTTTATTTAACTGAAACATTGGTAAAACTTGCAATAACTAGAGAGAAAAAAAAAATAGAACAATCAGTAAGTGTAAACAGAACATCATTATATCGGCAGCGCAAAAGAAACTTTGTTTTGCTGAACTTTATAACAATTCAGTATATTTGTTTAGATTGGATCACAATTAAGACATCAGACTAAATGAAAGAAAGACACATTAAATAAATAAACAAGATGAAAATGATCTGAATGAGCATTAAAAATGAACCACAATAGAAAGTACTGGATTTGCTCATAATGCCGATAAGGCATGATTAAATATGAAACCAAATTCAACAAAAAACACAACAATGCCAAGTTATAACTTGGCCTTACAATGCTAAGACCTGAGCAGTTCTAATCTCCCTAATCGAATCTTGGGACATTTTTCTGAAACATGTATGATTTACGATACGATCCGAAATACATATATTGGTAGAAAACTAGACAATACGATTAGTTGATAGTGTAGTTAGTGCCAACGTGCTCAATATTTCAATAAATTGCTATCAGCTTTTCCGGATGAAAAGTGAAATAGAAAGCAAAATTTGGGAAAGTTCTACCAGAATGATAATTCTGGATAACACACCAATGATCATAAATTGGCTAAAAATGGTGAAACAACACGAACAAAATAACGGAAGTAAGAACACTTTCTGAAAATTCTGTCTGATCCAAACTGCTATACAGAAATTTTATACAGATGTCTTCTCTTCTTTACAGTTCCTGCGGTTCCTGCAGTAAATCCTACAAAACAAAAAAAAAGTTAAATTTCACCATACTCTCATTCTTAAAATTTCAAAACAGCTATTAATAGTTCATTTAAGAAATTGAAAGTGGGATTCAACTATCAATGTTTTAAATGAATCATTTAAAATGAATACAGCATCATCATCAACATGAAAATTCTAGGCTAAAATGAAATAAGATATACAAATCCTTACATGAAAAGCAATAGCAAATTGATTAAGAGCGCGAAGAATTTGCTTTAAGAAGAGAAACTGGTTGCTTAAATGGGCCAAACGGTTTTGGCCTAATGGTTCTGAACCGCCCAACTGACATATTCTGAAGAGTAGTTCAGTGAGAAAGAAAATTAAATGCAGCGTTCTAAAACAGAAAAAAACTTCATCAGCCGGTCTCATTCACGTGCTGCTGATGGAAGTTAGCGTTACTGTGGCAAGGTGAGAAAGAGAAGGAGAGGGTATCAGCTGTAAGATATCCCAAAAAAAGTCAACTGAAATTAATTATTGGAAACAACAAGTCTAACTACACCATATATATTTCTCAAAAAAATTATTTTTAAGTCACTGATTATCGATTATGATTTGCTGATGGACCAACGGATTCTGAAACTGGTGTCTCAATGTTGAAATTCTGAAGAACGGATTCACGTTCACGTTCCGCTACACCCAAAATGTCTTGAACGAAGGTTCCCATTGAAAATTTATGATCATTACGAGCGTCATCTAAGAATCTATGAGCCAACAGATCCGGGTACTTCGGCCTGTTGTTGTAATCTTTTGTCAGGCTGAAAAAGAAAAACATATAGAAAAAACTACAATCTTGGGTTGCATTGATTTCAAAAAATGAACTTTCATTAATTTTACGACTAAAAATGGATCATTAGAACTTGAAATATACTACATACCACTGAGCAACAAAATCCTGAAAATTATCGCTGAATCCCAAACTGTGCGATAATCTTGGTGCCGGTTCATGAACAACCTGTTTGAGTTGCTCAAATGGTGTTTTCCATTTCGAATATGGATGGGATCCTGACGCTATTTCCACCTAAATACAATCAATTAGATTCCAGATGTGAACGGCAGTAAAAAAATTAATAACTAGACGTAAATAAATTGAAGAATAATAGCAAAAGCAAGGCCAAAATCCACAGTATAATTTTGATGCACTAAAACAAACGTACGTACCAGTGTAATACCCAAGCTCCACACATCGGCTCGGACATCATAAGCAACTTTCTTTTCGCCCTCAATTCTTTCCGGTGGCATATAAGGCTTGCAACCTGCATTCACTGTTTTTGCAACCTAAAGGTGACTCGAAACAAACATATTTTGAAACATTTTGAGTGAAAAATGCAAATTTCTTTTGGCTTCATCTATTGGAACATACTAGACCGGAAATTTCTACTAGAAATACTGTAAAATATATCACTTACTGAATTTGTTAAATGGCCTGAAATGCCAAAATCACAAATTTTCACTGCTCCTTGTTTGTTGAGCAGTATATTTGATGGCTTTACGTCCCGATGTATTAGATTCATCTGCTCTTTCATAAAATTTAGTCCTTCAACGACCTAAAAAAATCTATTTATTGCATATTTCCTTTCCTTTAGAATAAGCAACTAAGAAGTTTATTACTAGGCATGACACTCATCACCTTACTCTTTGCTGAACAAACTAGTTTCAAATACGTGGATATTCATCTAATAAGCTAAATAACACCTATTTCAAATATTCCACTCACCGAAAGAGCACATTTAGCTATGAACATTTCCGGCAGAGGACCACCCGAATCGAAGCACATTCGATAAAATTTATCCAGTGAGGTATCCATTACTTCCATGCAAATCCATACATCACCTTCACGAAACATTGCACCATAAAAGCGCACCATCTGAAAATTACTTGAAAAGCATATATGTCCAATTTGAAAAGTATGAAAAACTCATAGAATATTTGAAAAGTCCAAAGTATACTATTCCAGTTGCTTAAAATGTCAGTCTCTCATATAACAATCCATTACTTCAAAGTGCAAAGGTCACCTGTGGACAGCAGTCGCTTTTCATGCAAGCTTGTAATTCTACAAGCATTCGCTTCTGACTCTCATCATTTATTTGGGAATGGATACGCTGAAACAATAAAATTTTGAAGCTTCGTTCTGGAAGTAATTGTTTACTTCTCTCTGTAAATCTCATAGTGGGTTACACTTTTATTTTTAAAAAGGAATTATAGCAAAAAATTTGTTATCTTAACCTTAACAGCCATAATAGTATTCGTTTGACGGTGACGCATTTTTTCAACAACCCCATATGCCCCTCTCCCAAGCTCCTCGATCTTCTCTAACTCTTGAGCTCGTACTTGAACTTCCTCACCATCTTCCGAAAACCTGCAACTACACGGTGCAAAAAGCAATATCACATCAAAATTTACGGCTCCATTTTCGATTACCTCCATGTGTTTGCAAACGCAAATGTATTTTCTATCCCTTTTCCAACTGCCGTGAACTTCAAGTGAATTATTTAATAGCAGTTCGATACAGAGAGATAGCCTTTTATCAGAAGAATTCAGTCATTTCTTTGTTAGGTGGATTAAAAGTAACGCTGCAGTCCGTCCAACATAAATAAACTAGTTCACGATTAACAGAATGCTTGTTGAGCTCACTTCCAGCAACCACCAACCAGTTTAAAATATATTTAAATGCCACTGCAAACAGCGTTTTGGAGAAATTCAACAGTAGGAGAAAAATTTTGATAAATGTGTAGTGAACACAAGTGTTGATAGTGATTTAATACTGGTGCATAAATCTTACTTCATCATGCACTTATCGTCAAGATCAAGATTTGGTAGACTTTCGGGTTCAGGCATTGTGAGACGTCCCAGTTTACTTTTACCTGCAAGAAAAAGCCGAATTACAAAATTTTGCCTTTCTCAATCCATTTATATGCAGTTACAGTGCAGGGTATCGTCATATACTGATCGGTAAGGATCAGGCAGTCCAAATTATCGGCAGTCTAACCGACGGAAAGGTCCCATAAGAGGAACGATGAGTCTCAGGAATGCCGATGCAAAACCGTGTCAAACACGAAGTCGCATCATGACTGGACACACAGTGCTGTTATATACTGTAAATATATTGCTTTCAGATATAGTATTTTTCTATAAGCAAATAGATTAGGAAATCAAAAGCGAAGTTCAAACACTGCGTACTAGCAAAACGGTTCGGCATTGTCCGTAATTCGATAGTTGACGGAACCGGCAAACGACTACAGTTAAAACTGAAGTAATTTCATTTCAGCAACAAATTATCTGAACAGAAAACTCGTCCGAAATTAATCCAAATTATTTCCATTGATAGCGGACAGTCACATAACCTGGAATTTTTTTAATTTCGGAATTAGAACTGGAAATATAGAAATGAAGAGATTATGGTAGTAAAGTCATCTATGAAGCAGATAGAAAATGCTTCATTCTTTTACATTTTCCCCATTCACTTTCATAACTGTCACTGATGAGTTACCTGGAGAAGTGAAGAAGAAAAGGGAACGTGGAATTCGGGGGGAACGAAGACAGCTGACTATTCCATGTATTGCTGTTCCACTTAGCTTCACTATAAAAAAGGGAACTCGCGAAAATGTTGAAGAATGTTATTCAAGGCACTCAAGTTAACAATATTCAAACAATAACTAACGGAAGAACGAATTTTAAAAGGAAGAAAAAAAAAATGTTTTAGTAAAACTAGATGTTAAAGATATGAGATGAGAATGAAAGAAATATCAAGAGCAGTTAAGCTTTGCTCTCCTTGATTTCCTTCCCAAAGGAATCATTATTTTCAACGGGAAAAAAGCAACAGAGACATATTATAATACGATACATTATTAAATTCATTCAGACCAGCTATGAACATCCACAAATTTACGGTGGGTATCGTGTGGAATCAATGACAAGATTATACGGCATGAATGGAATGTGCTTTTCACCAGGAATAAATCACAACTCTCTTTTTTGCGGCACTACAAGTGAATATTTTCTGCATAAGGGCAAATGTATGGTACCAGCAATTTCGATATCATCGACCGACTTCTCCGTAAATGAGGTCGTCTCACACATATGGATGGATTCAATTCTGGGAATATTGAGGTCCTATACGATATCAGTTGCAAAATAAAAGGAATCTCAAATGAATGAAAGGAGTAGAGGTAGAGAAAAAGGAGAAGAAGGGGGGAGGATGAAGAAAGGAGGAAGATAGTGGTATATTGAAGAGGTACCATAGCCAATGAGTGCGAGCAGGAAGAAACACATATAGCACATAAAAAAAAAAAAAAAAAAAAAACCTTCAAATGGCCTTAACTAATGTCGGAAAATGTCGTTCCCAAGCTGATTACATCAAAAACATTTTGATTCCCATCTCTAAAAACATCGGAAACGCCTAAAGACCACAACAACTCCCCCATTCGTCAATATTTTCATGCCAATATTGCGCTGCTATAGCTTGCCTCAACAATTAGCTGTATTCACTCGCAGCACTCTCTCTCTCTCTTTCTCTTCAAAGGGTACGTCTTAAAGGTTGCGTGAGTTCACGTAGGTATGTCATTTGGAATGGATGGAGATGGTAGAGACAAGCTATTATTTGTATTGTTTATTGTCGTCTTACTTGTATTACTGATGAGATGATGAATAGAGGAATAACTATTGCTAATGAATTGTAAGTAAGATACATCTCACATAGGTATTTTTTTTATTAGCATAGCAAAAAATAAGTTGTTGAGTGATCATATGATAACATACGGTTTATGGTTTCATTGGAATGTGCTACTGCAGGGATAAAGATGAAGAAGTCTACGGGGATGTGCTTCAACAATTCGATGCATTCGTCATGTATCTTTTGCATTAAAAGTAGAATTTTTAGAAATCTTCATAGAAATAGGAAATTGAAGTATAAAGATAATTGTTATTGCAGTTGGTGTACATCTCACATCTTCAGTTTACTATTAAATCATCAGAATCCGCATCAAAATTTACTGATGGTTGATGTAGGATCAAAGCGAATGGTAAGTGTATTATGTATTAATGCTGTTTTCTCTGGACATTCAGCCGCTTGCTTGTTGAATTAATTTTTTGAATCTTTCAAAGTGCAACCATGTTGAATTCTCTATAATCTTTCAAATGTTAAGTGTTTCTCATGTCTTCATGACTTCATTTTTTGTAGAGTATTCAGTTTGCCTCTGGCGTAGATTCACTTGATAGTGGACCTTCGTGCAGTGAAGCAGTCGCCATTTCATCATCGGCATCCACACGTCCGGGTGATTTGCAGAAGGAACCTTTGTCACCAATGTCCGAACGTTATCGCCTTAAAAAATTTCATCTGCAAAAGAAATATGATTATATTTACATGGTATTGCACAGTTGCTCTTCTCTTCATTAAAATTTTCAAGACTCGGTTTTTCACAGAACAGAAGTAGTTGCTTTGTGTCTTATGCTGGAGATGAAGGTTTTCGAAATATTTCATTTATTTTGCTCTGTTATTCCAATATTCCAGACTTCAGTTTCTGCTAGTAATTTCAGAGATTGTAAACGTATTTCCCAACTAATTCGTTAAGTGATTTGAAATCCTTGAAAAACTTTCAGTCCAACAATCGGTTACGCAATCGTTTATACCATATCAAAAAAGAAATCAACCATTTGAAGCGCCTGAAAAGGTTTAATTTACGTTCATTTTGCGGTCTTTTTATTAATACCAGCGAACTATTTGTGTTTTCTAACTGTTTAGGAACAATAAGCTATCTTGTCACTTCAAAACCTGATCGATAATTGCTAGTGATGACGAGTATTGATTGTTCAGAGTACTTTGTCAGCGACTGTTCACATTTCGTGATCCGTTTATGGATTCATGCCTTGAAATTCCGGACAATGATCCGGCATCTTCAACAACAGAGAAGATTTCAAGCGATGCAATGGGGAAACCATCTGGTGGTTCCAAAAAGAAAAAGGCTGCGGAAGTTAAAAGAGTCAATCAGGTTAGCCACTTTCTGCAGTCTTCAACTTCAAACTTATAAATGTTAACAGTGTACATCAGTTATTTGTCTGAAATGAACGGATGGAACAATTTATGGAGTTACGAGATGTAACAGAATTTGGCAGTGGTAGCTTCAAATAAATGGCAAAACGACTGCATCGTTACGATTGCATTGACTACCCATTGCAATATGCGTTCAAGCTAAGAGGTGTTGTCTTAGAGGCGGTTACAATAGTCAAACAAAAAAGGCTGCAACATCATTCAAATCAACCTCAGGTTATAGGGAAGATCAGGGCAGCGATGGACTGCTAAAAATTCCAGGTACCAGGTTGTCGAAGGTTCCGAAGTGGATCTTTCTTTATGCATATGCAGTTCGTTGGTGAGGGCTGGACGTGGATTAGTATATTGCAGGAGAAAGGGTAAAATGTCATGCGACGTTCTAAATTAAAACTCGTCGATGAGAGATGCATACGACTGAAAAAATGGAAGTGCGGTGTTTGCGGAACACGAAGAAAGTTGAAGAAATGGGCTTTGTCACTATAGAAGCTGGTATTTCGAAATTGTCTCATATGCTTTCATTTTGGTCACATTTCTAAATTGATAGTTTGGAGACATTTATAGCCATCCGAGGCAGGCTTAGATGGGAGGAAAAACTTGGATATTCGGAGGTTTTAAACTGTTGACGGAGAATTGTTGAATTATAAAAAGGATCAGTGTTAAGAATGTAAAAAAGGAACGCTTTAACTTGTTGGATAATATTGAAGTACTGCGAAATTTCGAAAGAAAAAGGACTTTTGAAAGACAGAGATATCTGAAAAAATGTCGTAGAAGTAACTGCTTAAAAAACTAATGTCTTCCCATTCATTTGTCGAAAAGTAGACAAAAACCTTGATATATGTAAAGATTTGCTAATCTGAACAGTGATTGGGGTTCCCCAAGACTGAGATTGTGATTGGTGTGGGGTATCATTCAAGATCTGTGTCGAGCATCACAAAATACGAAGCAGTTTCACTGTGTTGGTGATCTTAGCTTCTGTCATTTCGAGCTTGAGAAACTTCTTTGTCCGAGGAACTTTATTGTCCATGTGAAATTTATTGTTTGAATTCCAAATTATGCTTTTTAGCAAGTAAATGAAGTGTCATCGATGGTAGAAATAGCGAAGAATAGTGTCATATCAATAATAGACTCGGTGATTACTGAATCTCATGAAGAACGTGTGCGTGCAAATCAGAACTCCAACGGCCAAAAAACCCCTCAACAATCTCCGACTGTACCATCCCTAAGCGAGACAGTGCGGAATGAAGCAGGTATCGAAGGGGTAAGCATGCCTTAAATTAATTTCGATCTTTGTCTTTGTGCTCTTGAAATCATGAAACCCACTTTTTTAAAAATATTTTGGGACTTTTTACCGTTCTAGGTCTCTGAAGATGGTGAACCAGTCATTGAAAGGATGTTACGCGCTTCATCCATAGATCATTTGTTACCTGTTGATCCAGATTCCGACCCTAATAATGTACTTACTGGATTTGGTGAAAATTTGGAGGAAAATTTCATGGCCGAAGACTAGAGTTACTAATTGCCTATGATTGTGCTATCTGCTTGAATTTGAAAATTCTGTCGTTTTTGTTAGGATGGTGGCGATCCATTCATTTCCCTTTCGCTATGCCCCCGCTTTCTGTGTGTAACACATTTATGTCTGAAATGGAATGAAAGTTATGATGGTATAACGGAAATTTCATGCAGAATTTGAGTTTGATTTGATTGATTTCCTCACGCTTTACTAAGGAACATATAAGAGAAACTAAATTGCCATGGATTAATGGAAACCTATTGCAGTGCTGACGAGGTCCTTGAAGTTAAGTTACAGTGCTGTTACCTTAGCGATATTTGCTAGTTGCATGATTTTCATCCATTATCTAAGCATTTTTTTAATTGCTTTAAATAATGATAAGCTATCATTATTTAATGTTTTGCTGCGCCACAAATTATAGCTTTCAAATCATCCGCATTGGCACAGTGGGCATAGTACGAACGTTCACATTCATGATGGCACTTTATGATTTGTGTTCAGATTTCGATTTGATAAACTTTTATGAGTAATAATATATGAAGCGAAATAATAAGCTATGAGCGGATTTACGGGTATTAATTTCCAAGTTGTCAGCTTTACTCTTTTGTTTCTCGAGAAACGCAGGTATAAGTGATAACTGTAGGTATTCCGCAACATGTTCGTATTGGATATATGTTTCTTTCGTTTTTATAACATCATCGTAAAATCATTTGTCTCTCCTTCGCAAGGACTTAGGATCAAGTTGAATATGTTATCGGATCTTATAATTTTGCTCGCGTTTAAGTTTTTCCATCACATTTGCATTTGTATGATTGGATTTGACGACTGTCTTTGATGAATCGGTTTTGTAACATTTTTTGAATAGAATTAATCAGACTATTTTGACGTTCGAAGAAGGTGTATGTTTTACGTCATATCATCCTCTCTATGTTTAAAGTCTTGCAGGTTTGATGATGCTCGAAATTGGTTATTGTATTGATGTAGTTTTTCGAGTTCAGTAATTTGCTGTTTATTTGCTAGCAGACAACTGGCACATTTTTAGGCGATACTCTGTGGTGCATAGAAGACATTGCATGTACCTCGCATTACTACTGATTGTCACTCGGAAAATTTCGACAAGTGTTGTAAATCGGAAAATGAAAGTCATACCTGTGCCAGCATTGAGTGATAATTATATGTATCTTTTGATTGATGAAAAGACCGATAATGCTGCTATTGTCGATCCAGTTAACTTGGAAGGCGTGAGTTTGCAGAGTTGAGGATTATTCTGACCTTATCGGCCTTTACCGAATGAATTTTCATTTGGTTCAGGGGGAAACTCCAAGTTCAACAATAGAAAATATTTTTGATGTGCCGAAATATAGAATTTTGAGTAGAATTAATACTGAAGTAGTAAGTACTTGCAGATAAATAAGGCCGTCAAAGAGGCTGGTGTGAAGCTTATTTCTTCCCTGGTTACTCACCATCACTGGTATAATTTTTCGTATAATTTAATCAACGTTATTAATTTATCACGAGCGGAGTAGAATAGTTTCCTTACCTTCAGGGATCATGCTGGTGCTACAAAAGAGCTTTCTAATGAGTATCGTGGGTTATCCATTTACGGAGGTGATGATCGTATTAGTGGTATTACCAATAAGGTGAGAGATGGTGATGTTTTCAAGGTATGTTACATTTCTTTTCATAGCATCACATTTGCAACTTAGAAGTTGGTGGTCGTAGATGACCGCGCTTGATTTCAATGTGGAGTTTGACAGCTTTCACTATTTCTGTGCCATCCCGAATGAGCTGAAATCATTGTCGATATGTTCGAACTAACCACAAGTTTGAAACAAATGGAGCATCGTAACATAAGACTACCTTCGTCATAGATTGGTGAACTTGATGTGAAGTGCTTATATACTCCTTGCCATACAACAGGCTCCATCTGTTATTATGTCACTGATGATAGTGGTGATGATAAAGCAGTTTTTACTGGCGATACATTATTTATAGGAGGTAACAAGAAATTTTATTCTTTAACCTTTATAGAAGCAGATTGCAAATTTTTTAACCTAGAGTGGTCATTAGCCTGGATGGTTAGTACAGTGTGATATATTTTTACGATAAAAGAATAGCATTTTGTAATGGCATGGAAAGTAAGGGGGTTAATTTTCATTCTCTTGTACTTTGCTCCCCTCTACTGTGTAGGTCATTCGATCTCTTTTACGAACTTCAGTTCGTCTAAAGCCAATTTTCAGGAATCAGTCATAGTGAACGCTGTTGCTTAATTTTAAGCTATCAGTGTTTCTTCTGATTACGTTTCATGACAAACTCTTTGTTGTTTCGTTTTACCTATTATTCTTTCGAGTTCTTCCCATTATTCTTTCGTTTCTATCCGTTATCATTTCCTTCTTTATCTTTGCAGGATGCGGACGTTTTTTTGAAGGTAATGCCGCAGATATGGATTCTGCTCTGAATGAAAAATTGGGCAATCTACCGAATGATACGGTACTTCATTTCATCCTAAAAATACATTTTCAAAATAATCTAGCTCTTGAAAATTTTCAACACCATACACTGAATTTTATTGCATCTCAATTAGTTCAGTTTAGAAGGTATATTGTGGGCATGAATACACCGTCGACAATTTAAAATTCGCTCATTCGGTTGAACCAAAAAATGACGAAACTACGAAAAAATTAGCTTGGGCGGAAGAACGACGAAAGGCTGGCAATTACACTGTACCTTCCACAATTGGGGAGGAGAAACTTTTCAATCCCTTTATGCGTGTTCGGTGAGTATTTGTGATGAATGGTTATTAGCGAAAAGCCATAATAGATATGAAGTTGTTACGGTAATTGGCGCTGCATTGCGTTGTCAAAGAACTACTGTTTCGATACCAGATGGTCTGACTAATTTTATTTCAGTATAAGTGATGAACTGAGAAACGTGACAAAATCTGCAGATCCCATCACTGTTATGGCAAAGATCAGATCCATGAAAAATAATTTTCATGTTTAATATATTCTTTTGATTCTTATGTCGGAATTTATGTTTATTTGCATGAATATTTGTCTGAAAATCTCAGCTTGATTGTTATGCGACCATTGGATTTCACGTTTTCGTTGAAATATAATGCATAATGTGATGCTGAGCACTTCGCATAAATTATGAGAGTTCAGTTCTTCTTTGTTCTTAGCATTCCCAAAAGACCAAACATCTGACCATTCAGTGACCTATCCAACTTCTGAGAATTGATTTCATGATTCAAAAAGCAATGAATGGAAACTGCAGTATATGTCGAAAAATTCTGAACAGTCTACTCGATATAACTTTAATATAGCAGTTAAACGACTGAATCGATAATTCATTAGACTTGAAGTGCATTAGCTTCATTTTCTGTTTTAAAACAGATATCTTCTCATTTGTAATTGTTGAAAATATTCTGCTACTTGTGGAACTTGAACTGAGTGAAAGTTTGGTTTAAACTCACTGGAAAGCGCTGATCATAGACTGCGCTAATATCTGAGGATTTTATCATCCCTGAATTGAGCGAATTGGAACTATGCCTTGCGATATATTGTAGCTTCAACACAATCGATGTTTTTAGATCGTTGTCGGCCAATTGGAAAGCGAACGAAGGGACCACCACATGAGAGAATGGAAGGGGAGGAAATGAATGACGAAGGATACTGCGATGTGATCAGATTTCTTGGTATTAAAGATTTTCGAATGGCCGGTTGTCAAATGACATTAAGGTGTGACGTCGGCACTCATCTCTACAAATTGCAAGGGACAGCAACTCACTTCATTCTCTTCCGAAGATTCTGTTTTAAATTTTTACTTCCACTTCACTTGGTGACTTTGAAATCACCAACCGAGCTCCACCTCATACTTTAATAGATCCGCCAGCCAGCTAGAAACCCTGCTATGAACACGATCGACTTTGAAAAATTGAGCTTCAAATTTTGGAATTTCAAATGGTCAGTTTCTGTCGGCACATATTCCAAAAGAGTTGCACTGGGATTCTTTTTGTATTTTGACATTTTTTAAAAATCGACCTTTTACAAGAAATCTATTATTCTCGTAGAGGAAATATTTTACCACGTTTCTCGAGAAGCAAATGATGTGTTACTCGGATTGTGTAAAATATGTTCGTAGCGAATTTTTAAACATCTGTACATGTCCGTTTCTTCCTTTGTCTTGAGAAAGTAATGCTAGAATGTCTAATTCTGCAAAGCTTTGATTTAATATCTGTTGCTATGAAATTATTTGAAAAGAAGGATTTTTTCAAGCCTACATAGATAAATAGCTTCTTCTGGCAAAATGTGCTATAAATGTTTTATTAATTCATCCACTAAATGTTATGTTCGCAAACAACTTCTTCCGATATTGTTTAGTTTTTAAAGGTCGAAAATAGGCAGTATTCACTTCAAACATTTTTATTTTTATTCTTTTCTGACTAGCAACATGAACTGGAAATTCTGTCAACATACATCAAACCAGCTTCTTGGTTGGTATTGATGCCTCAATTACTATTTTCGTCACCCAATTATTTGAGTGTCTGGCGTATATCTCCACTTTTCTCATTTTTTAAAATACGCTTTAACTTGAATGTATGGAGTCAATTGTACGGAAGTTACTTGAGTGTCGGCAAGATATAATCTCATCTTGTTCTTCACTGCATAAATTGAAACTTTTGCCAACAAAATAATTTTTCTCTTTCAATGGAAATTGATTTATTTTCATATAGAATGGATACTGATTGATTTTCATAGATTTCAGGCCATCAAGAGACCATTCCTTAGACCAACTATTTTCATTCATCAGCTTTAAATTTTTCTTAAGAATTATTATTCTTACTGAATTTTCTGCGAATACTACACGATGGGAGTTTTTGGTCGATGGACAGCTTACGGCACATTTGGAAAGGCAACACGATTGCTTTTCTTCAGTACACAGCTTCTTTCAATTGTAACAATTTTTGCTTCATCGAAAAAATGTTAATTGAATTTTCATAAAACTTTATTCAGTGGATTAAAAAGTACTTCGTAAAGAATACCGAATTGAATATTTTAATTTGTAAATTTATATTTCACAATTCGAAATCTACAACAAATGTGTCAAATGTATTTCATAACAAACATGCTAGAAGTATGGATTTAAATTAAAATTCTCTTTCTTTTACAGATGATTTTGTTAGCAGTGCTAATATATGGTTGTTGGTTAGTACAGAATCGATCACAATACGCAGAATTACTTGAGCCAAGTTTATACGTGGATGTTGCCCGTATTATGATTGTTAGCTCAATATTTGCATTTATCAATACTATCATGTCGATTTATGCTTTAACAAAAGAAATGCGATGTTTCATGTATTCGGTTTGTTCATCTTTGAGAAAGTGATACGTAAAAAATTTTATGTAATTTGATAAAAATAGATAGGGTGGGTTCGGATATGGTCACTACAATGCGTCTGCGGGGTCATCATTGCAATATGCTCGTCATGAATGTTCATAAAAGGCTAACCACTTGATCTATGGAACCACTTTATTTGTCCTACATTGCCCTAACCATATCAGTGTGTTTTGGATGGGTTTTAGATGTAATATTTTCAAATAATTTCTGCAGTGTAGGCATGATTAATGAATACAATGTAAAGATGGAAAGAATGTTGAGCACATCATTAATTTACTTTTATTATCCTTTGAAACAAACACATAGTGAAATATTGCATTAGAAGGATTTAATAAAATTATTTCAGTACGCAATAACTAGCGGAGTAATATTTGTAATGATGTTTATTGGTGGTGTTATGGGTTTCGTATTTAGACATCAGGTTTGTTAATTTGTTTTTTGTTTTTTTTTGAATTTGAAAAGTAGACTTGATTTGATAATTTTACGTTAATGTTTCATTAAAATCCTTCGGAAGTTTATCAATAATTTTTGCAGTTGCAATACAGAATACCGCTTCATCTCAAAATGCTTACATCACTGCGTGAACTTTATGGATTGCCGGAAATGGAGGCAATTACTTATGCTTGGGATGAACTTCAGAGCAATGTAAAATTTTCAAACTTTATTGCAAAAAATCTTTTTTTCAAACAGTTTCTTAGAGCAAAAAAAAAATTGGATTTCCTTTCCAGTATAACTTATTTAGAATGTATTCGGATGAATTTTAAATGAATCTGTTCCTTATTTTAGTTCAACTGCTGTGGAGTAAATGGTAGCGATGATTTGAGGATTTGGAAAACATCGAAATGGTTCATGCATCAAAAGGGAACCAAGCAGAAACTCCCATTATCATGGTCAACTTCAGATTTAAATTTAATTGAAATTTTAATCAAACTTCGGAATAAGACAAGTTTAAAGAGAACTCGTTCCTCAATTAAACTCTTCATTTAAATTTTTACTCATCCAGTAAAAAGATTAGTTTAAAGTTTCAAGTCTTATATCTTATACCGTTAAATCAATTCGAATACACAACTTTTAGCTGTGTAAATGAAATGATCGAACGTTGTCTGAAAATGGATCTGTTCCATCCGGATGAATCAGTCGTCCACACGAGAACATGCTACATGTCGCTACGATCCGATTTGTTACAGGTGATGCATGTAGCTGCATGGCTTCTCATTATCGCTAGCATAATCATGGTATGATTCTTAACCTCCTTTCAATTGAGGTTTTTCTTCTGTTTGATATTGTAATATATGCAATCATTTGTTGGATCAGTAATTAACGTTGAGATAAGCTATTTGGTTTATAAGTAGTAACTAGGAGTGTATTTGCATTCATTACATAACATATTATCTTTCAAATTCAATCTAATTCATTCTAGCTTTGAACTTTCAACGTTTCACTTTAAATAATTAATATTAACGACCTAAGAAATTTAAAGCCTTTTTATAGGTTATGCCTGCAGTGTTCGCAGGAATATATGCTCGTCTTATCAAGAAGTAGTTAAATTTGTATCTGTTTGCTTCCTGTACTTGTGATGTAGTGACTAAGGCTGATTACGATGAATTATGATAACACAATATGATATTTATCCTTCGTCCGAGAACACAGGAGGTAGCTAGTGCTTTGCCGTCCCTACTTATAGCGCTAGAGTTTTTAAGCTTTTAAAACCAATGCTTAGCCACAAAATAGGTATACATAAATGGTCTTGAGGTGATAATTCCCTCCTGATTCATACAGATGAATTGCAAAATGTAAATCCGGCTAAACTTAAGGTTAGGCCATCGGTTACTTCCTGAAAATTATGCATTCCAATTTAAAAAAGTCTGCTAAAGATAAAGAAGGCAAAACAGACAGAAGTGAACAATGTGCTTTTATTTGATTTTCAAATCTTTCCCCAAGAAGAAGTCGTTTAAAAAACAGGTAACAAAGCAAGCAAAAGCTATGAATTCAAAAATTAGACAACTAATCTCCACCACAGCCAAAGATTTAACCTCACACTCGAATTTAATTGACAAATTTCATGCCAAATTTCACATTAAACAAAGAAAGTAATTGGAAAATCTCAACTAGTCAAAAACTCATGTTCCATAATCAAGTTACTGCAGTTATCAAAATCGCTATTCCTGAAGACGTTTGAAAATTCAGTGTTATATAATTGAGTCAACATGAGAAGTTTTGTATTTTACCACGCAGGTTTTTTATTCATTCTTTCCACTAATTCAATACTGAGCAGTGTAACAGCACTTGAAAAGAATTCTGCCGTTGTCCGATCTTTTCGAACTTTTCATATGGTCAAAGCATGTCATATTCAATGGAATAGATATATCATATGAAATCAAAGCAGTGATTTGCTTCATATTATAAATAGTAGTAGAAAACGAAAATCAGTCTGGAAAAATATCCTCCAACAACTACTTGAAATATTCCATACCATTGTGAAAATCAACCTATCAAAATAGAAATTCTTTAACGGGCAGAGTAACAATGCACGTTACTTAAAAATACGAAGTATTAAAGACAAGTAAAGATGATAGTAATATCACAAAGAATATTATGTCCACTTAAACGAGTCCACTGCAACTTCTACAAACGAGTTTTCATGTATCTTTTAGCAACATCACTAATAACTTCACATAGCTAGGTGATAAACAAATCTACGAATAATTTTTAAATCGATAAAAATGTATAAATTCCTGTATAATTAACTACAGTGCCTACACGACGACTTTAGCAATGAAAGGTTAGTATCATTTTCACAGTCCTGCACATGCTCTTTACTTAGTAAAGTATTTCAGTTGTGAACAAACAAATTTGATAGAGTCTCAAATATAACTTCAAAAATGTGTAACTAGAAGGTCGTAACTACATAAACTGCATTCCAAGTTCAAATGAATGAAGACCACGTGGTTACAGGTAGAAATCTCAGCAAAACTGCGAAGGTACCAGCAGAATTGGAAGGTAATTAAAACAGAAAAAACAATATTGTACCAAGAATAATATATGATAAACAACTCAATCCGACGCGAGATGTCGCTGCATGTACTTTTACGAATCTTATATAGAGTAGTAATTCATATGTAAAAAAGCTGTAAATGATCGAAAGGACTGAATATTTTGAAAACCTCTGCGCACCCAGAAGATATTGGAAGCAAAAGATTTGATTCATCATATCAAATTATAAATATGCACAATAGAAAGGCTATATCAAACAAGACTACGTTGGACAAATAAACAATGAAAACGTAATAAATTTTCCAAATTTATAAATTATATATGGATGTGCATCACCTTGTTCTATGCCGACAAAGAACTGCTTTCTGCTGCCTTACTGCTTCCAATATTTCTATGCCAATACATAGTAGGTCTCAGAAAATAGAGATTTTCTGTGTTATTGCAAAATTTCCAAGGAACAGAATCAATTAGAAACTCATAACCTACACAAACATATTCAAGAATCATACGTAAATCACTAGGAAATAAAGTTAGATTACCGGTTGAGGGTAACGGTCATTACTGATCCGCTCTGTGGCCACAATTTCCTGCTCTTCGGAAAGCCATGGTGCATTCGTGTTGAAATTTATTGGATCGAAACCAGGTATTTTCTAGAGGAAAATATATATATGTATAATCAGAAAATTATTTTATTAGATGCATCTGGGAATCTGCATGCAGAATTTCACATCCCCAGTTAATACATGCGAATAAAAATACGAAAAGTCAGTTAATCTTACAAGAGCTTTATGCATTAGATGTCATCTCACTTATCATTATTATAATAATTATAATAAAGATATTCTAATAATGACATGTGCGGTAGCATCTAATATATAAAACTAAAAAAGCCAGCTGAGATTTTAAACAGTTGAAAAAAAGAGTCATATTTAAACAAAATTTACTTTCCATTTCGGAGAAGTTAGAATATCTACTGCCGCCATACATACGAACAGCTGAAATTTCAACGATTAAATTTCCAGTGAAATAATAAAATGCTTCAGTTCCAGTCTTGAAACAAGTGGTTACATAACATTCTCTAAACTAAAAAATCACTACCGAGTATGATCTCTTAAAATAAATGTATAATATCTACCACCTATTACTTCCATTTCATTCGACTATTAATTAAACAATCGATGGAACAAACCAGATCTTAAATGCCAATACATGACGATTTTTTCCCGCCTGCTTAATGCTTTTAGAAATATGTTCCTGACATATGAACGAAGCATTTTGTTATTCCTATCTCATACGATGTGTATTTGGGATTTCGTGAAGAAACAAACAAATATTGTGGGTAAACGTCAAATTATAAAAAATTTCATCGAAAGCAATCGTAAATATACCAAATAACAGACGAATATAAGATATGCGATGGACGGGATCAAGAGTATTACCCAAATGTACCATGCATTCCCCAGCTCTCCAGTTATGTAATCCGCGAAGAAGTATAAATTAATAAAGATTACAATACATGATACAATTAGCGCCGAAACTTGGAAAAATCTAAAAATAAATTGCAAAATAATGGAGCGAAAAATAAGTTACTATACGGAACACATTTGATTGCTCAAAGAAATAGAAATACGACAGATCCATAATATGGAGCTTTCTCTTTTTTCTTATAAGCTTTAAACCTATTAGAACTTGCCTTTAGTACAGTTTTACTACATAATGTTCCAGAGTTAAAGAACGCATAGAAAGAACGAAAAAACCTGGAGTTGCGAAAATCGAGCATAACTTTGGCACTAGATGTGAATGTTACCACTGGGATAAGTGCAAATGGTAGTTGCAGCATTTGAACACAGTTTAATAAGTCGTTCATTCCCGTTAAGTCCCGCACGCTATTTATGCGCAGTGCAAGTAACAGTGCTGGCACAATTGTGATGCTACGGGTAACCAAAACTCGTTTCCAACGAGCCCAATGGATTTGCAAGAAACCCTGCAGTACATTATATGAAAGAATTGTAAAAAAATTGTAAGCAAAATTCCCATTTGCAACATTAATCTTCTGAATATATCTGTTTTGCTGTTATTTTTGGATTTAACATGTCATTTCTAGTAAATAGACACACCTCCATCACAAACTGCCCAGCATAAGTGCCAGTCATTGTAGAACTTTGTCCAGCTGCCCAGATACCAATGGCCCAAACATAGAGTGAAAGGAGACCAAATTCACAGCCAAGAAATATACCACCTTTATATAAATCTGATTCAGCCGTCTCGTTGTTATAAGGAAACGCTGTGGGATCCATGATACCTTTACGTGCGTCACAATTTTCCCTCTACAGTGAAATAAGTTAAAATAAAATAAAATTAAATTAAATCAAATAAATAGAATCATACAACAACCACTGGGTTTTAAGTCACATACCGGTGAATTCTCTATAACTTTAACTTGTTTCTAGCGAGGACAAAATTGAATTTAAATCCTCGTGACATGAAATTGAAACATACTACTTGGTAATTGGTCTTGTTATACAATCCATGCGCGAAAACAGCAACAACAAATACATTGATTATAAAACTACATAATAAGGCAATACCGGATTCGATAAAGAAGTAGAAACTTGCTTCCTGGACATCGGCTTTCTTTGTCCTATTTATATCGCGACTCTAAAATAAAAAGTATTCCCAAATTCAGGAAACATAAATCCAACCTTTAGATTTCAAAGTTAAACATGAAGTCTGGACAAACTTTACCAGATGATTTCCAATTTATTTCTAACTAAGTTAAAGAGAAAATATAGTGAAAGTAAAGAATAAACCTTAACAAGAGCAGAATGAAGGTATAAATTATGAGGCATAATGACAGCACCAACAATACTGACAGCGAGCAAGAACTGGTCACGACCACAGCCTTCGCACCATGGTAAAAACATACCTTTGATGACCGATAGCTGATTTGGTTTTACTGTTACATACTAAAAACATTCGCATGATTCAAGTTTGTTACAGATATATACCAGTTTATTTCATTTCCAGAAAAAATACTCTAGGAAACCTTCTAAGTGATAACTTACTTCATAACCGAAGGTAAATCCCATAATCGCAATCAAAAATGCGAAAAAACCTTCCAGCTTTCGAAAGCCATAATTATCCAGAAATAAGAACAGAAATGTATCCAGAACGGTAATGAGGACGCCAATATATAATGGAATACTGCAAAGAACATCAAAAATTTTCAAAATTTTCGAACACGCGAAATTTCATGAGTGGTTAATATGAATCAGATCTACATCTGAATAACTCACAAGCCTCCGGATAAAAGATAGAATGCAATCGACGTTCCGATAACTTCCTGCATATCACTTCCAATAATTGCTATTTCAATCATTACCCATAAAATCAGTCGTGGCGCTCGTGGGTAATATTCATATGCTACCTAGTAAATGATCAATTTTTATTTCATTCTTGACGGACTACCATAATAAATACAGAATATCGGGAAAGCATGGAAGCAGTAGAATTGTAGCTACTAATAAACTTTTTTATTGTCTTCTTCGGAAAAAAAAGAATTTATTCACTTCTGCCATATGTCTTCCACTGACAACACCCAGACGAGCGGATAATCTTTGTAGAAAGAAACCAATAATGTGTGCTGATAGTAAAACCCATAATAGCTAAAACATAGAGCAATGTATAATTTCATATTATAACAATTGATTTGAACTATGTCTTTTTGCATGCTTTTTTGTAGATTTAGACTGAAGTCGAAAAAAGTGATCAAATAAAATTTATTGTCAAATAAAGCATCAGAAAATTCACCCGATACTGAGCTTGTGATCCTGACTGCAAGTCGCTTTCAATATTTCCTGGATCCAAATAGGCTATGCTCATCAAAAATCCGGGACCCGTAAAGGCCCATAATTTTCGAAAACTGAATCCCTATAAAAATTATTCAAGTGACAGCTAATATAAATTCAACTGAAATAGAATAAGACACTGGACTTTTACATCTTCGGTAGCTGAAACATCGATTCTAACATGTAAGGGAACTGTGGAACTTTTATTGAAAAAAATATTAAGAAATCAATTCATTTCCTTACCTGGGATTTCCTTCAGTATTTCAAGATAAAAGCTACATAAGCAAAAATTCTTAACTTATCTTAAAAAACTTTTTCATTAACCTACCGAATGTGAGACGTCCGGTATTTGAACTCGATGTTTGAGCATTTGGGAGTCCGGATGGATAAAATTCTTTGCATTTTTACCCGACATCGTGCCCAGATCTGCAATTATTGCGAAATAAATATTTGATTTCATGAATTACAAGTACATGCGAAAAAAAAAAAAAAAAAATTGGAAGGTTAAACTGTCACAACACAAAGCTTTAACGTCGTCAACACATATACTTCAGCAAGAATTAATTTATTCATTATACTGTGATTTTGAATCAGTTTAGCTATTTTAATAAATTAATATACTAGGATGCCATCAAAGCTTTTTACGATTCTCTCATTGTCCCATATATTCCATTTATGAGAAAAATACAGTAATTTCAGAAATGCCCTCTATCCTTCCAATTCCTATCATTTTGCAAATTAAACAATCAATTGAACACAAGTTTATGAAAAGTTAAATGTTTCTGATGAGGAAATAGGTTAAAATCGCAACAGTTGGTAAAAATAAAGTGTTGCTTAAATAGAAATGAAGTGCACCTGCGCGTGCATATACATTTACGTGGTTTTTCCAACGCTCTCCAAAATGATAATGGACTGTTTGCACAAAGAACTGTACGACTGCACCTTAAATACTGTAAAACTTCATATGAAATACTTGCATTCCCTACTCTTATTATATTATATTTAAGATGCCTCGATATCCACAAATATTCCAACTTCAGTATGTATTTTGTAAATAATTCCTTGTGAGAATGCTACATCTAGGATGAAGTAAGAACTGATTGACATTTAAATAACATACAAGGAGAATCGATCAACATACACAGCAATACTAATTAATTGCAAACTTTACTAAACTATTTTTCTTACCAGCAGTCAAAACTATTTACGTTTGCAATTGAGAAATGGAGAAATAACCACTTTTCATTTTAAATGTGGATTTAAAATCAATTCTTAAAGATGGCTTGAAGTAACTAAATTAAAAAAAAAAATGACCTGCTTCACACTATTATTTTCTATGACTTCTACAGATGATCTCCGCAAAAAACAAGAGAAAAAGTTTATGCTGAATGTTGTCGATAGGTAATTTGGTAAGAAATAAAGCTAACTTCACATAAACTAAAATATTTGAACAAAAAATAAGCAAAACATGAATAAAACGACTTGAATAAAATATCCGCATCACATCACCAACTCAATTTCCGAAAGACGGTCTTCAGTCATACGGAAAAAATTTATGAGTTCTTAGATACAAGAATTAACAATTCGTGCCACTTGATTCCAGTCAGCAGACATAAATCTGTTGAATGAAGCGCAAAAAATAAGAGGTCATCTACAGATACGACATTATATGTTCAGTCAATGATTCCTTCCCTAGAATGGCTATGTATGACAACTTCTTCAGGAAATCAGTGAAGAAAACAGTGTAGCAAGTCACACTTTGTAGCTGCACTGACTGTTCCAACTATCATATGCCCGATAGTAAAAGTATAAAATGGAATAAAAAGGAAGCTCATATATGAGGGAAAATTGATGAAAACGACATTACAGGCAATGTATTGTCAAATAAGCAATGACACTTCAACAAGGTCCAATTGACAGAACAAACAAAAAGTGAGCAAGTGAAGCATGTTATAGATCAAGGCATTGACAAAGGCTAAAGTTTACCGGAATATTTGCAGCAATTAGCAACTTCATAACAATGAAACATCACCAATGCAATCAAAAACTAAAATTTACACACAATGGATTTCTTTTTAATTGATTCACGCCATAATGCTGGAACCAAACATCTCTATGATCATTTTTTCTGAATAAGTTGTGCACATGATTTGGGACGAAGCTCAACTACTAATTGGAATTTCGAAAAGAGATCATATCAATAACAAGTTAGTGTTGTGAACTCAATTTTTCGAAACTTCTCGCATTTTGAAAATAGACAATAGTATTTCAAAAAGATAAAAACTGAAATTTATAATATTCTAATTTCAAGAAGAAGCAAAAAAAAAAAAGACAAATCCATTATAGACAGCAGAGATAGACGGCCGGATACTCTTCATTTTGCTTAAAAGAAATTATGATGAAAAACCGTTCAGTAATTTAAGGAATTTTCATTTTAAAGCCGCTATCAGATAAGAAAAATGGTCACTAAAGTAGGCAAAATCAGAAAGTGCTAACAGTAACATACGTGCATACGTGCACATGTATAAACACTTACTTAAAATAAAAATCAGTCAAGAGGATAACGCAGGAAAATTAAAAACGACTAATGGGAAAATTAAAAAAGAAAAACTATACTGATAACGATATCACACAACGAACTATTCATACATGATAAGCATGCAGCATTCACTACAGAGTGAACATTTTCAGTAGCTGAATCATCATACATATCTGATGACTGCAATACGTATATTATATATATATATATAATCATGTTTTCTGGTTTACCATCATACATTGCAAAACAGTCCACCGCGATCAACATTTTCTGTTCGGTACAGGATTTTTCAAATATTTTATTCAAAAATTGAGAAAATCTATTTTATCAATAAAACAATATTATATTCATGTTATATGAGTAAGAATCCACGCCAACTAAATACAAAGCTGAATTGTTATAAAACTGCGGTATTTGATCGACATTATTAGTATATTCATTATGAACACTGGCTATTTCTTTCGAAAACTTAATGAAACCAAAAGGACGAACCATCAGTATCTTCAGTATAAGCAGCATCAGAGCTAAGCAGGCACAAATTCTCGTCAACTTCAAGCAAATCAGTGCTTCCGTACATCTTACACCTTACGTCTTCACATCGACTTGTTACGTCAGATCCTGGAATAATGAAATATTTTCACGAATATTGCAAATATGAAAAATGCACTGAATTACAAAGTTTGGCCAGCGTTTTTTTCTGAAGAATGACGACTACGTCTAATATAAATCATACAAATTTGCAAAACTATGAAGGAAATTCAAACACCAAGCTCTGTAAAAAGACAACATAATTCTTGATGATTTTCAAAGATTTGATTCAATTATGTTGGACATCTGATATGATTCTGTTTGTGTAGCAGTTAAAATATGAGAATTTCCTTAATGTACCACATTTCGGTGGACACTGACAAGTATTTCTAATATAATATAGCACTTCTAGTATAGGTAACTTTATAATAACTTCAGGAAATTTCCGCATAACAGTCTCCTCTTCAGACTGAAATGAAAACATAACTTTGTGAGAATCATAAAATAGCCAACTGTTATTACAATCCTGCAACAAGAAACAATTACCGAATCCATCCCACCCTACTGATATATCAACTACTTCTCACCGATCTCATATTTGTACGGGTCTCCATTTACTGTAGAGTTCATCAAAATCGTTAACACTTAATACATAGGCATCAGTTAAGGTTATAACCCATTTCATTCCATCCTAACCGGATCCTGAAATGGTCGGGATGAGTGACTACCTGTCATGCATGACAGCAACTAACACTGAAATTACCTTTAATGTGTTCGACAATAGCACAATGACGAGAGTAGAAGATCGAGTGAACCTGGAGGACGGAAAAGATGAATTATGGGCAATTCCAACAAAGTATGGTGATTTTCGATCTTGACATTCTATGAAGTCATGAAAATAAATACAAATTTTACTCTATTAAAGATTAATGAGGAAATATCGCTATAGTTATCCACTCTGTATCAGAGGCAAATGTTCTTATCATTTTTGATAACACAGGTTTAATTTATTTGGGCAGAAATAGCATAGGTAATATGCATGCAGCAAGATTTTAGGTTCATATTGAAGGGATTGCAGAAAAACGCACTGTTGAACAATAATTTTGACCTTTGAAATTGAAGAAATCTGGAACTGTCATTGTAACTATAAAAATGACCATTACAGTATCAATCATTATAATAAAATCTAGCATGAAAACTAGGCCATTAGCCTCACAAAGTCCAGAATATAGCTTTTAGATCTCAGGAAATGTGTTTGTACATTCGGCTGTTACTTTACGAATTGGAAGCTGAATGCCAGTTGATGTGCCCAAGCAGTTCTAGAGGTAACTGTCATTCGGAAATAATTGCAGCATGAATCAAGCTTACTGATGTCAAACAATCACAATAATCAAATATTCACGTAGCGAACGAAGTACTTATCTCTGCAGTGGAAAAATTGCTACGAAATGATATTGTAGAGAAAGAAAATGGAATTTTGTTTACTTCATCCTTTTCATTGCTATCAGAGCAGAGTGTATCAACATTCTTCCATCTATGACACTATACAATCTAGCGAAGTTGCCATTTTCTGTGCTTCCTAGCAAATATTGTAATCATTTCCATCTCTCATATAATTATTTCCACCTTCAAATATTTCACATTAAAAGCTTCCCAATCACCGAAAAACCCGACAGTTATCTACTATTTCCTAAGCATTACTTAAACCATAAAATTAGTGAAACATAGAGAATGGTTTAAGAATGAATAATGTTGGTGAGAAGGAAACAAATATTTGTAAAATTAGGCAGGCAGAAGTAATAGATACTTTCATCGGAAACTGTTACTTTTATATTTATCACATGATGTGTCTCTTTTCTTTAGTGATTAATAACTGACGTCCTGAGAAGAGACATCTCATTTCTTGAACATAAAAGTTTATGAAAACAACTAAGATATCCATATCGCTAGATTTAAACACCTTTGAACCATTGGTAAGAGAACCTAATAAAGAGATTTTATTCAACCGAAATTGGATTTATCATGCCGTCGAAAATGTTACCTGTCATTTCACTCGTCTATTTCCAAGCATGCTATCCAACTTCATTCGGAAAGTAAAAGCTCAGGTTTACAAGATAATACCAGATATCAATGAAAACTCGTCATCCACGTACAAGCTTATCACTGCTAGGGTGTCCCGCGTTATCAGTAATCACTAAATGACTTTTATTTCCGTTCAAATTCCCACTGGTTAGAACTCTACCGGTTAACAAGCAGCAAATATAATTAATTTAGTCCAGACAATAATAAAGTTTAGACCAAATCGAAACTATTGGTAAGATCGCTAATCATAGTGTTCTATATGCTGTAAAAAGGTACAATCTTTACATCTTATAGTGAGAAAAGCGCGAAAACAACCATCAGTGCAAGGAACAAAGAATTGCCTTCTAATGAGGTCATAGGTCCTTCCGATGCTCCACTGCAACTCATTGAGGCTTGTGAAACTGCTGAAGAAGTGGGCCGGTTCATTAATTTCTTCGCACCTCTTCGCAGCAGCAATTGTTTCATTTCTTCACATAAATAACGAAAAGTAGTTCCTAAAGATTATTCCAGTTTCTACAATGATTACCATGATTATATGGTATCTATAAATTCAAAATACATTGGTGTGTGAGGGACTGGATTGGACAAGCTTTCGTAGATATAAACTAAACGTGGTAAGGAGCGAACTGCATGGGCGAAGAGGGATCCTTGGTACTGGATGCAACAGTCGATCAACACCATATTGCCCGGAATATCAGAAGATTGGAAACCAATGTGCAGTCAAAATAAATGTTTCACATAATTTTTCCCATTGCAAAATTACCTGCGCCAAGGTCTTCAATGCTCAAAGTTCTTTCCTCTTTTTTTCGGGAGAATATGTAAACTTTCTCAAAAAGAATATCAGTTCTTTTCTAATAAGCTTATTTTATCCTTTAGACCCCGATTTTAACATTTCAAACTGTTTTCGTGTACCACTTCCAAAAAACCAAGCCGTATTTCGACATTTTCAAATGCTACTTCACCTTCCTGCATAACATCCAACCACTACGTCCCATTATGACGTAGGAATTAATGACTTTGAGATATTTATATCATAGTTTTGTTCCGACCATTTAAGTAAGCTGTATAACTGTAAGTAAGTTGTAAGGTTTTTCACGGTAAAATAAGTAGTGTACTGCTAATAACATAACCAGTTCGTGAAATTTAACGTTAGGATAGCAAAAGAATTTCTGAAAGCAATTTGTAGGACGTAATAGGGAAGTTCCGAAAGCCTTAACTAATTAGGTATGACCCATTAAATGCCAATTCCAATATCTCAAAGTTATCAAAAAAAGAAAAGAAAACGAATGTGTCGATAGTCCGGACGAGAAATTGGTGACAAATATGATTTACAATAATTGGAAGTTCCTCAAAATACACTCTATGTGCTTAGCGCTGAAAGAGGATCAAAAGCGAGTTTAAATTTCACGAATTTTAGAAGATATTATGAAAACTTTGACAATACTCCCTACTATGCTGAAATGGTCAAAAAATCCGTTCGATATTCATTTTTTACACTCCTAAAAATGAAATGTCCGGGAAACGAAGAATGGACGTTCTGCACGTAAGCCAACTTGCAAAAGTGCATAAATTAGCTGCAGCAATTTTGGCGAAGGACAATATCTGTTACGTAATCACCGTAGAAAATGCATGAATTCTGCAGAAAAATGTTTTCCAGATGATAATGACAACTTTATTGATAACAAACGGATTATGCTCTTTCTTATACAGATTTAACCCGTTTCATTTAATAACATAAATTGCAGTTCGAGAAAAAGAAATAACAGGAATCCAGGAAAGATTCAGCAACATTACATGAGGATGGGAAACCGGCAATTCCTTTAGATTCAACCAGCGATTTCAATGACCGCAATAACCATTGGAAGGGTACTCGTTTTCAGAACCATCGGGACTCAAAATACTAATCAATAACACTGAGGACTGACCGTTGAATCTTTGTTGACAGATCTGCCTTTCTGTCCCTCGGACTGCTCATGTTGACTGCAAGGTAAATGCGTATTTTTTCTCTATGAATTCCTAGTCGTATTTAAAAACGCAACATCAAGAACGCAGAATGTCGCTCGACATGTTGGGCACTGAGCTTTGCCAGGCATCCACAATTCCGGACGATGTGGATCTTGCTTAGATGCAAAAATAAGTCCCATACATGTGTCACACCTGCAAAGATACATGTGTACACAGAATTATCTCTCGAAAATTGAAATGTGAACATGACAAAAATTTGAAATACAGAGGTAAGTAACTTATTCACCAATCCGATGGTTAAATGACTTTCAAATGAGTTACGAAAGAAATACCGCAGCGCATACCACATAGGCCTGCAATAGCATTGCGTGCAACGGGGTCTAGGTCTTTCTGCATCCATATCATCCTGAACATCATTCAAACACCGTCTCCATAATTTGACATTCGACAGTTCAGTAGAACAGCCCAAACATGGCTCGAGACGCTAAAAAAAACAGTGCGCCGATAACAGTAAGCAAATCCGAAAATGTTTAAATATCAACGAAAATTTCACTGAGTGCACTCGTATTTTGAAGCGCTGAAGGCTGAACACTTCAACGGAGAACAAAGGATGAATTAAAGATGAACAATACCGCTGAAGTTCCCCAACAGTTAAACAAGGAATAGAAGACAAAACGAACAATTTTACTGAAACTAACAATTTATAAGGCTATCTTCTTTTTGAATTCAAAAAGTAAACAGCATCATTTATAATCATAAATACATCATCAATTGTAGATTTTGGTCACTCAAGTCAGAAGACCCGAGAAAACAAGCTTGAAAGTCTTCGGTCTGAGTATCTGGCAGGTCATGCTTACTTTAAAAGGGATAACTTACTAAGTTATACGGGTTCCACTTCTTCCTACACTAATGATACCCTGCCTCACCCGTCACTGTGGTCGTTTACATCCGCACATCAGATTACAAAACGAGACCTGTCAAACTATAATAGCCATTACTTAATATAACCGATAACGGATAAAGAAGAGTGAGTCATTAAAACCAGTAAAATAATGATTTAACACTTTTGCAAAGATTACTTCGACTCAAACCTTAATTACGAGTTAAATATAGAAATATCCGACCAAAAATTTGTTATTCCCTGACCGCTTCAATCAGAATAACCTTGGTCCAGAACGCTCTTCACTAGTAGAACGATATCTAATACTTGAACTATTATTTCTTATAATGACCAAAGCTGACTTCCGGCTCGTCATAGTCATATTTCGGATTCAACGCAATTTGTTGTGTGAATGCTTCAACGAAACGCTCATTAAGTGATTGCTTCAAGACTATTTCTCGAGCCATGGCAATAGGTTTGTCTAACTTGTTGCGTAGATCACGGAATGATTCTGCACGCACTCTGAAAATGACAATATCATTAGAGTTAAATTGTATGGAACAATGATAAACAGCATATCATTTCCTTCCATCATTAGTGACGGATGAATAAACAGAAAACGAAAAAAGAGAAAGTTGCAGGTGAAGTAACTAATCGGCACACCTGATGATAAATGGTTCGAAACGTTGTGTTGTACTCTTTACGTATATGCTGATAAACTGCGCCGAACCACCGCTTTGCATATGATGAGAAATCTACATACAGGACTGGTTTCACTTATAAAGAAAACAATGAAAACGAACATAAAAAACTAACCCCATGCTCAAGGCATGTAAACAAAAGTCATTTCATCTTTTTATATTACATAAGTCGAATTAGTAAATCAATACGATCCAGTTGAAGAAAAGCAAGGTAAGTGACGACATCACGAAGAAAGTGAACACAAAACAGCAAAGAAAGAGAAAGACAAATAACGAGTAATACCGGATGTTCGTCAGCTCTTATGGCTTCCAGTGATACATCACTCACTTGAGCACAAGTCAATGTATAGTTCGTGATATTCAAAATCCACGAAGATGTCATCACAACACGATCTATACCTACAGAACAAACTATGTCCTTACTAAAATGGATAATTGAAACTGGAAAATAAACTTAATAAAACTAAAGTTCGAAAACTTAAATAAACATAAGTCAAACGAACCTAGAAATGATCAAGAGCACTGAAGGTATGTTAAATACCATTAATGAACAATGAAGTAGAAGAAGGAGATACAAACCTGTTAGAGTGATACTTAACGTCTCTAACATATTACGATACTCTGTGTTGATTGATTCGGCCACTTCTTGCCAACTGCTACCATTACTGCCAAGATAGCGTTTCAAACAGTGCACAGTTGGATGTTCATCAAATCTATTCCACCAATGACACAACATTATGAAAGCGGCGACTAGAAGTCACTCCAAAAGATAAAAAAGCGAATATGGAATTATAAAAGAGTAAAGACATAACAAGCACAATGCTAATTTAACCGAGATGAGATGAAAGAGCTGGGCTTGAATCCCAAACCGGCGATCCGTTGCTTACCACATAGATTTTATATCGCATACTTCGTCCTCAGAAAAGTAAAATGTTTTGTTAAGTTAGTAGAGTCATCCAGTGCTGTATAGATACATGGAAGCAAGCGATGAAAGGAGACATTACCTCCAGCAGTGGCGATAGATGCGTAGGCACCAAACTGCAAAATGGTTTGTGGCGTAAGAGTAAATATTGTTTCCCGTAAAACCACCGATAAGTAGACGAAGTAAACTGCAAGTGAAACAAATAAACAATGTGATTAAATATATGGGCATAAATGGGTACAGACGTGCAAGATGAAGTTCAGTAAAATATGTTCTCAACCTTAACATTTTGCTGGAAGATAAGAACATTATCTTGAGAATACTGCTTAAACAGGTAGATCAATCAAGCACCGTTTGGCGAAATATTTTTAGCTTACAAATGGACAAACATGCTGATGGTCTCAGTAAAGGAGTCAGACAATCTGAAATAACAGGAAAGACTTACATAAAGGTGAGCATAAATGTATGAAACGTGTCAATACGGATCTCCTCAAATGATATCCAACAAAATCGTCTCGTTCTACACCCAAATATCCAGAAAATAATGTTTGAATAGTAAAACCAGCACGTTGAAACTCCACTGGTGGATATACAATGCACAATGTGAATAACAAATGCAATATAGTATGCAGGAGCAGTTCCTGCGATTCCGATGTCATATTCTGAAATTTGAACTTAAATCTGAATTTATATTCCTCAATTTTAGTTAACTTGCGCTACTTTTATCCTTACTATCACTACTTCACTTTGTCTAAACAATCGTATTGTGCTTGTTCACTTGCAACCAAACATATTTTTCATCTAAAATCGGAAAAAAAATTAATAAATCGATGTAAAATCATTGATATCTACCAAAATTCTGTTAAAATAAGTAAGGATAATGCAAACAGTTTGCAGAAGAGGTGAAGCTGAGATTGGAGTTTTCATGCCACTCTAACTGCATGCATTTGATGATAAGTTTCTGATGAGAGGAGGCTTTGGCTGAAGTAGTAAAGGTCAGGTGGGCTAGGCTGCTGTAGTTTTTGGGATAGTCTGGTGGATGATAAAGCAGTGGCAAGGTGTAATATACATTTCCGTCAAAGTGGGCAAAGAAACTGTGATCAAGGTGCCTGTGTATATACAAAGTGGGATAAAGATATTGGATAGTTCTGCACTGTTTCGTGGGACTTCTATCATTGTCAGTTGATATATGTAATTGAATAATGACACATTGTGGATCGAAAAACCATAGATTCCGAAATTCTCCAGCATCATCATTGTGAGTCCAACACACACACACACACACACACACACCCACACACACTGTATATTGAGCACATTATGTTGTCGCTATAAGATTTGTACTATTACCATTTGTTACTTTTATTTTTAAGGAAGAGAGGTAGAAGAATGATTGACTTTCGGGCCAGATATCTGTCTATGATTAGAAGAAGCAGGATTTATTGGTGTTTTCAAGACTGGGAAGTCGGTCTGAGTTTAGACTTTACAGGAGGTTTTGGAAGATAGGTATCAAATTCAGCTCACCCGTTTTTGAATGGAATCATGTTTTATGTATTTTCATCGTTTTCTGCTATTACTTCTTTCACCGGTTTAGTACGATAAAAATCCTTCCACGAGAAACTGATGCCATGAATCGGGAATATGTCAATCAGCTTAATTAAAAGTGCCCAACCAGCACTAGAAAAACTAGAACGACTTCTCGGAGAAATACAACAATTGAACTTGTCGCTAATGAATCAACAGCTACCGAAAGTTAGAAATATATCAGATATACAGAGCTCGGAAATGTATTGTCGGAGAAAAATTAGAGCGAGTTGAACTACATGTTAGTATTCTTAAATCTATCAACAGTAACTAGCTCGACCATATTTAAAGAACTACGAATGCGTAAAAAAGAAAAGAAGGAATCATGTGCGGAAACGCCAATCAAGAAAACGTATTTTAAGATTATTAAGTCAAGGAAGAGAAATCAAGATAACTTTTAAATTATATAGGAATGATTATAAGTTAGCAATTCATCGCCGAAGATCAAGATACACAATCCAAAAAGAAAACTTAACTCATCAAAAGGAAACTTCTAAAATAATCACACGAGTAACAGTAAATCTATCACAGTTATAATTATCGATATTTAATAGTGACCCAGAAATGTGGAGGCAATTTTGGAATAGTTTTGATACTGCAATGTATCTTCAAGCGGTATCAAACATTCAAAAACTGAGTGATTTAATGTCCTGTCTAGGAGGAGGCACATGGTTAGCTGTTAAAGGCTATGGTATTGCTTCTCAAAACTATGACGTTATAAGGAAATTTTTAATTGAAAACTTGGAAGAAGCATCTATTATTAAAAAATTGTTGTATGCCGAATTACAATCTATCAGACGAAATGATCTAGACTGAAAAGCAACAGTAGAAGCAATCGGCAGAAATCAGGGATATTGTAACACCAAAACCATTATAGAAAATAAGCTATCAGGTTGGATATTAGGTAAAGTTTGTCAACGAAAGAGAAAGTAAGAATCATGGTCGACAAATTCCGACAATTCTTAGGAGAATCGGTCCAAATAAATGAAGAAGTAGCTTGAAGTCAATCACTTAATATGAAAAGGAAGCAATAGAATTCAGGCTAAGACAGAAACAATATGCCATTAAAAGAGAAACTTTATCTCAAACTACAATTACAACAATCCAAAAATTCAAAACAAATAAGGTAACTACAAATTTAAGTAAGAAACTCAAAGATAGTAGGAAAAAAAGAACATGGGCCTTTTGCGATAACGACTACTGGGATGATGAATGTTAAGCTTATTCCATCCTCAAGAAATGTTTGAGAGGAAATAATGATTGCCTTGGCTTTCTCAGGGAAAGGCGTACAGCCAATGATTGCAACAGAAGGAAGCACAAATGTTTCCACCGCAAAAGTCCTCACAATAGTGTATTGTGCTATTCTAAATATTGTGTATAAACTACTGGACCAAGCAAAGAAGAAACAAATTCAACAATTTTAATCAATTCGACAACTCAACAAAGGTAAGGATGTTTTACTTTTATATAAGGAAGTCGAAGTAATCATTTCAAACATGCCAGAACTTCAGAAGAAGTTTTGACATTATTTGATATTGTTCGTAATTATCCTTTACATCAAAAGAATTAGCAAATCGGTTGGAATTAGAAATAATTAAAAGAGAAGGGATGGAAATTACCTCATTTGGTGATAAGACTCCGAGATCATATTTTATTATTAAAGTAGAAATCGGAGTAAGAACCGTAGGATCAGCAATTATAACCCTTGAACTTAATATGCTAGATTATTTGACAAATAAACTACAAGTAATCAAGTTAAACTATTACGACTTGCCACTTATGATAAGTCAAGACGAGCTAGATTTCTGTCAAAATTGATACTGGTGTAACCAAAAGATGGGTAGAAACAAAGGAAGGAGTCTTTCTGGAGAGAAATAAATCTAGAAGAATTGCCAAGGCAGTTGGAAAACAAATTCTCTAAAGCTACTGATTAATGGCTGAATGATCAGAAGTTATAAAAAATTGGAAATTGATCGCTATTGGTGTAATTATTTCAATGTTATCAGTCGTACTAATTGTTATCAAACTAAAATTTGATTTGATTCAGTCTATTTTCTGTCCTTCATATATTAAGATTCCAAATAGAGAGTTACCAACACTATGGAAGTAATATAAGTTCTTTCACCAAAAATTAAGGATCAGAATTTATCTAGCGAACAAAATACTCTTTGCTATTATTTTTCTTATTAAAAGTTTTGATTCCCTTTCCTTGGGAATCGCAAAGATCGAGGTGATTTGTAATAATAAATATGTCTAAATAATTAAAGTAATTCGTGTTATGGGGAATATTTCTCACTCTACTGATTCATCGCATAAACTGGAATTTAAGAAATGTTACAATACTTTTACTCAATGATAATAAATCAATTAGTTAGTTCTCATCCTTGTTTCCGATAGGATTACACCATAATTATACCACATTACTTTTAGCAGTGCTTCAGTGGCTTACCAGTTTTTTCAATTATCTTCAAGTAGAACTTTTTCTTTTCGAAATAATGAACTTAATGCTATTACGGAACCGGTAAGTTATCATCATATAGATATGCAAAACAGTTTTAATTTTCCCTCCGCTTAGCACTTTTTAGTGTTTTTTTTTTTTTGGATTTCTAAATGAAAAATCATTATCGTCTCAGAAACATAGAAATGTTACCAACATTCTAGCACAATGCTTTATTCGCTGGTCTTTATCTCTGTGTTACCAGTAAATCCATAACTTTTCCACAGAGGTTTCCTCAAGCTCATCCCAAATAGTGAAATATGCAGCAGCGACCGAGAGTTACCAATTATTTTTTTGTCCCGTCCTAAAATTTGATTTTCTTTGAGATAGGTTTACTGTGTGCGCAATGCTCTAAAATTTTTAAATTTTGTTGCGAATATCTCTATTAAACGTTTTATCAGGGATATCACTGTAGATATAAGTGATTCTGCTGTAATTATATTAGAGGTACATCACGTATTACTTTATTGTAGGCTGTTGTTGACATCGTTAATTGAGCCGATATAATTAAATCAAAGTCACTTGCTAATTAAAATCCTGGTTGATATTTCTGACTTGCGTGCTTCCCTGATGTGTACCATATCTGCCTTCTAGACACTGATTAAATAAGTTGACGGAAAGTTTCTACAAATTATTCTCCTTGTGTCTAACGTTCTTTACAAACTCAAATTCTAGGAAAAAATTTAGACTTGCGTTGCAGATTTTTGACAAGGTATTAGCATATTTAACAAAAAATTATATGCTTAGAAAATGATCACGTAGTCTACAATAAACTGTAATTTGTATATTTCAATTCATTCTTAAATCAATTTATCAGTTTTAGTTATTTGATAGTGATATTATTTATGATGATATTAGTTATTTGATAAGCATAAAGAACACTACTGGAGAATAAAACTACCTTATGTGAGAAAGGAAAAAAATTGTATTTTGAAGTTTTGTAAGGAAATAATAGTGAAAATATTGTTAGATTCCTCACTAAGGTTCTTAAAACCAAAAAAAAAAGCTTGATCCTACGTCGAAGTCATTACCAATTATTTCATAAAGGTATGCGTTAATCATTTATGCTAATTTCCAACTGGTGACTCATTTCATTTCGCATATCCCATCTTCTTTTGTTTAATATGTTAATAAACTTTCATAAAGTTCTCTTTAAATTTTATCACATCAAACAATAAAAGATGATTGTTATGGATACTTAATGATTGAAATTATTGTTATGTTTTAATATTGGTATAAGAATCCATTTGCAAAATAATTCATTAATGTGTTTGCATACACAGAAGCATTACGAAAGGAGTGAGTTTTTTTTTGTTTCATCCCAATACCAACCGGATTTACAACATTCACGTGAACAGATGCGGAAAGGATATACGTGAAACTTCGTTACTCCATGTTCATTGAAATTTACGGGCAGTGACCTAAGTACTACAGATCATTGCGAATGTAAAGTATCTTGACCCCAGTAATGCTGCTCCCTCTGCCTAAGCATGTAAATTTCAGCTTCAATCAAAGAGGCCACTGCGATAGGTATTATTTCGCACAAACACACGGATCTGATCTCTTGATGCGCATTGAACGGATGGGACAATACGTTGTAGATGGTTACTTTTTCTGAAATTTCGAGATGGAGATGTGTGTGAGCTGGATATTTGGATCAGAAATTGGCAGAGCTATGTTGGTGGGATATGTGGCTTCAGCGTTCTCGCGTTACACGTCGACATGATAGCACCAACGGATCACAAAAGAGATAAAGACGTCAAGAGATGTTTAGCACACATATAAACACGTACATACCCGTACATACATATATATACACGCATGCATACACATATGCATTGGGCGGACTGTTGCGATGTGTCGCGCTCATATTGCCTGCGTAATTTGCGGCTTCGTCATTGATCGGTTGCAAGCTGTTGCTGAGCGCTTGCGTTTGTTTGCGGTGGTGTCGTAAGGTAGCGTAAGACGGAAAAAAGGAAGGGGTTGTCGTATTTGTCGTAATTGTTAGCGATTTTTTTAGACTTCCGAAATATGCGAATGTTGAGTAAGTTGTGTAAACAGGTCTCTTGTCATTTAGAAAGTAGTGGGATAAAAGGAGTGTATTCTACGCCGTACTGTTGTCCTAACTTCTACCTTCGGGAAATACTTCTTGAGATGATAGGTCATGTACGTTACACAAAAGTGTTCCCCGCGGATTAATTCGGTCGAGTAATACTTGCCTTAGATATTTGATGTCTTTGATACTTTTACATTACTCTCGTAGGAGAATGTCTCGGTAGGGTAAGCTGCAGTCCTCTGGCAACTTGCCAATTATCGGTTTTTAATAAAGGATGTGTGAGATGGGAGTGTCCATTTTCAATAAAGGATATGCAATGTGAGATGGGAGTGCATGCAAGTGAACAGACCGCCGTGCAATCAGCTTCTTATTTCCTGTTATGTGACTGTTGACCTTTAATGAGTACTATTTAGCGTATATTAATGTTGCTTGCAATGAAGAGATGTAAAAAGTGTACAGCGAATTCATAATTGTAACTATACTTAGTGGATATCGTGTGATTAGTCGTTTCTATCCGTTATCTCCTTTCTTCCATGAAGTGGCCAATTGGTTTCGTTGTTATCTCTTGTCGGAGACTCTCCCACAATTTTCTCTCATTTCATTTTACCTTGATCGGGATGGGATAAGGTAGTTCTAAGTTTAAGGAAGTTGAAATAAGTCTATTCCTCCAGCATTAATCATCTAATGGACCAATTTTTACACAAATGGATTGTTTCCATTTGTATGAATACATTAGCGTAGGCTGGAAGCTTATTAGTTTTTATAAAAACAAATAGAAGGAAAACTCATAAATATAGCATTTCTCAGTTTTAGAGGTGGATTTTGGTGAAATTTGTGACATTAAACTTCATCTAATTTACAAAGAAGACTTGAGACAATGGCGCGTACAAAGCAGACAGCTCGTAAATCGACTGGTGGTAAAGCTCCCCGAAAACAGCTTGCTACTAAGGTATCTTTATTAGCAGTAATGGACTTGAATATGAATGCTACAGATTGCTTTTCATTCTTCTGTCGGCACTACCGTATTTTATATAAAACCCCGCTTAAAATCTCGTAGTGAAAGCTCATGATGCTGTACGGGTCGAAACGAGTTTTCAGTGGTGCTTAGATATTAGGAAAACCAAAATTGAGAATTAAATTTTATCATTGAGTGAACGACTTCTCTTTCTCATAGTTTAACTCCAACATTACTGTCGATTACGATAAAGCAAAAAAATTTCTTACCGATCAATATTTTAAAAAAAGAACCTTGTTAAGCGGTAGTTGGATTGTTCCAAAGGTATTTAGAATACCCTACTAGGTATTTAAGACTGAAAGTCATATTTGAATGTGCTGGTATTTGTGTTCTAGAATAAAAGTCATAACCACACTCAGTTAAATAGGAAGGATCAGTTTTGTTCAGGCAGCTCGCAAATCGGCACCGTCGACTGGTGGTGTGAAAAAACCCCATCGCTACCGTCCCGGTACGGTTGCACTTCGTGAAATTCGTCGTTACCAGAAGTCCACTGAGCTACTCATTCGAAAATTGCCGTTCCAGCGTTTGGTTCGTGAAATTGCCCAGGACTTTAAAACCGATCTCCGATTTCAGTCTGCTGCGATTGGGGCGCTTCAGGTAATGTTTTTGTGTTGTGCTTTCTTGACTTTTGACGGTTATTTTTTTTCTTTTCTATAAAATCCTTACTGTTACTCCGCGTTATTTGTTGGTTGGTCAAATTCTGATTCTAATGTAAGATTCTAATTCTGATTCTAATTCTGTTACCATAGATTAAAACAAATTTATAGGAAGCAAGTGAAGCTTATTTGGTGGGACTTTTCGAAGACACAAACCTCTGTGCAATCCATGCTAAGCGTGTTACCATCATGCCGAAGGATATTCAGCTTGCACGTCGAATCCGCGGAGAGCGAGCTTAAATACTCATGTCGAAGTGGAATAATTGTACACCCATATACTACCATATTTCTGTCTACTCAGCCAAAGTTTTTGATTTACGTTTTTTGTAACTACTTTTTACTTTGGCGTAACTGTTTTTATCAGTGGCTGAACTACTGTTTTAGACAACCGTCTCTTTCTTGCCATCACGAAATAAGTATTTCAATAAGTCGTCAGGATTCTCGAGTTTTGGTATCTTTCTATAATTGTCGAGTTCACTGAATGGTCAGGAAAATGTTAGTCGTCTCTATTCGGCATTTGAATCGGGAAATTGAGTGCAAAGCAGTTCATCATATAAGGCATACTCTGTTTGTTCAGACTCGACTTTTTTTCCTATATTTCTGCAGTTTCATTGACGTGTCCAGTAGTCATTATCGAACACCCGATTTTTACGTGCATATTGAATCTTAGAGTACAAGATGTATATCTGTCGCTCCTTCACTTGAGGAGAAAATCGATATTGCAGCACTGCCGCAGGGAATTGAGATGTTGATCCATGATCACTTCAGGGTTGAACTGGATCTCTTCACATTGACTTTCTTCGACTTTCTCGGACACGTCAACTCAGTGTACTATTTATTGGATGTGATGCATCCTTAAGACTTTGGTATGCACCTTAGCCTCTGCACTTTTTTTTTTGTGATTGACCTCAGTTACCAAAACTATTGTCATACTGCCAGTTTTTTCTGTTGATACGTTTTTAATCAGTGATGGAGGAACAACATTCTTTTATGCGTAGTGAATAATTGTAACTATTTTATACATGAAATTTTAAAAACAAGATATCGGCACAGTCGCTTGGGTTGCAATTCTGATGTATATGAAGAATGTTCGACTGTATTCCATAAATTAAAATCAGAGATACTTGACTTGGAAGCACACTGATCCATGTTGCAATGTTCATTTTCCAGAAAATAGCAAACACTGAGTGGGAAATCTCTAACTAACCAAATGGTGAGGAGGATGTCTGGGATGTCAGCAAGATTTAAAAGTCGAGGATAGATATGATAACATATTGTCTAATGTGAAAAATTCGAGGGGTCACATATTCGTGGCGGGTGTAAAGGTTTATGAAGGACAATTTCTTTGTCTCGAAACATCAAACAATGTTACAAAAACTAGTACTGTCCGAGCTACACAGCTGCTTCAAAAGTCCAAAGAATCGACATATGTATTTATTTTTAAAATAAACGATAAAAAATAATCCAAATATGGGAAGACATAACAACACAGGTACTCCTGGAACTAAATCTGTGTACAGATACCTGAGCTAATAAAGGGCCAAGCCTAGCTTGACGATTTCAAACTTTACAAGCAGTACATTTTAGATGGCCATTACGACGCAGTCTACCGCTCTAGTTTTCTTCAAAACTAAAAAAACCATCTAAGAATCGCGGAATGCACAATTACGAAGGAACCTGCTTTTCAGAAAATACGTGAAGAAACCAGATCTCTAACCTTCCTAAGTTAGCTCTCTCTCTGTGGCTTTGCTGCTAGGATGGCGTAAAGTATCACAAGTGCTGAAGAAAATCCGAACACAACATAAGCTACATGCTACGTGTATCAGACACAATAAGATATAAGATACATGTAATAGTTTTAACAAGTGCTTATAAACTACCCTGTCAGCCAAAACTGTTAAAGTGATTGAGCGAAATTCGAAAGAAAATGTTGAATATGCAATACCACCAAGGAGGGTAACGAATTACGGTTATATGTTTCAAAAATTTTAAGCCTAGAACCAAATTTCTGATTGTGGGAATTAAAAACATCATTTCACCGCCATTTTCACGGTTTTCGGCTGCGGACCAGAATATCAGCGATGACGGCAGTTTTCTTGCAAATAAATACTGAATTAGACAAGGTATATAAATGGTGTATTTTAACCTTAATACTAGGAACTTTTTTGTCCACATATATATATATATATATATAAGGGAGACCGAGTAGGGTTTTCTCGCATATGCACTTTGTTTGTTTGAAACATTTGAACCACTGATCTAAAAAAAGAAAAGACAGCAAACATTCAATGAGTTCTGCTACGACTTCCCAGTGAATTTAAAAATAAGTTTCAGTGGTCTCTTTCTATTCGCCCAATACTCTGCTTTCAGCTGCTCAATTGTTATCGATTCATCCAAAGCTGGAAAAAACAACCACGTCATCTGGAAACTGTACAATAATTCTTAACAACACCAAATTTATAAAATAGATCAATTCTTTCATATATGAGCAGTTAACATTTAAAAAGTCAACTTTTTCCTATTCAGTGCCAACAAAATAAATGTAAAAATAAATGAATAACGGAAAAGAAGCTCAAATTTATCTTCACATCTTATTTTATCAACCAATGTGTTGTTTTCAAAAATTTCGTTCCTTAATAACAACTCTATTAGCTCTTTAAAACAAATCACGAATTATGTAAACAAAGAAGGACATTTGGCAACATGATCATGTCTTCATAAAGAGTTATTAAGCATGACATTCAAGAAGCAAAGTGCGCATGAAAAGCCAATCAGCTTCAACAGATAACTTATTCGCAAAATAAGTCTAATATCCATAACTCCGTCATGCTCATAGATTTCCAAATACCTATCATTAATTTACACCTACACGGATAATTAAGTCAATGAGGATACTGAGATAACAGGACAACCACTGAAACTAAAAGAACGAATTCTAGAAAACTTACCGGTAAATGGTGAATTAATGGTAAAAACTGAAGCAGATTTCGGGTCACTGTTCCGTTCACCGACATTTATAGTTGTAAACTGACCTTCGCCCGTTTCATTTACCACCAGTACATCATCAAGAGCTAGATCAGACTTTACCGGACATAGGAGGACGCGCTGTAAAACGAAGACAGACTGGTAAAGTGATCAGAACAGTACTTTATATCCGAGCTCTAAGAATATGTATGCAACTGTAATTCAAGCTTCTACTCTGATTTCACTTCCAAAATTTGGGGCTTGTTATTAAATCGAAATAAGAAATAAATGGAAAAAATACCTTTGGTAAACACTTCTCGATACACTTTCTGTCCCATTCGGTGCGTGACTCGACTCTGATTCGCTGCAGTATGTACTCACATAAATGGCCAACTGCAAATTGTAACTATTTCAATAACTGCTAACACGGTTTAAAGCAAAACTAACGAAATTTTCCATGACTCAGTGTTATCATATTTAGTCCAACTAGCAGCACGAATTATAACAACCAGTCATTGTGTTCCAGTCGAAATGAACTATCAATTAATACAATACTACTCTTAGTCTAAAACTGTAAAATACTACTAGCTTGGCAGTGACCAAAATACATCGTAGAAACCTGTAGTTGTTGGACACGTGACAATGTATCGTAAATGTTTAGCAGCAATAGGTAGTGAGTCATCATTCACTACACTTGCATCAGGATTAAGAACAAGCTCTGACTCTATTCCTGATGATAACCGCTGCTTTCCTGACATCAACAAATATTCAGAAGAACGTGGTGACACCATCACTACATCTTCTGTCGGAATACTGCTTCCTAAAGATGGCGTTAACAACAGTCCATCACCAACTTTGGGATTCATTGCTCTTTTGACTGCAAAAAACATTTTATGGAAATCATCTGTAAATTTGATTTCATGAAAACTCTCCCACTGTATAAAAAAAAATTAATGGAAATAGAACACACTCCTTTTTTTTAATTCTAATAAATCACCCCCAAGCTCGCCTTACACTACAACGCGTGCCTTCAGATATTTAACAGTAACCATAAAATTGCTCACCAACTCATTCGATACTGACATCGTAAAGAAACTTCACTTTCTAGTCCTTTTTAATTAAATTTTCATCATGAAGGAAAACAAACACTAGAAATATTTATTAATAATATAATTTATATCACTGATGTCGGAAAAAAGTACTAACTATTTCCATTGACATGAAGTAAACTTCCATTTGAAATTCCAGAAATTGAAGCAGTAGTCGAAAGCTAAAACAAATATGGAGTAGTACTGAATCCTAGCATATAACTGCAAGAATGAAATACAAAAAAAAAAAAAAAAAAAAAAAAAAACACAGAATGAAAAACACGTACACTAGACACAACGAAATACCGAACATACAAGAAAATTCAGAGAGAGTTTTGAATCTTACATTTATATTTGAATCGACTTGATTTGGTGCAGTGTGCGTAGATGGACCAAGACTAGGATAAATGTTCAAGCACTTTGCAGAACGCTCGTTTTTACCATTAACCTGAACATTCTTAACAGCCATTCCATTAAGCCGTTCTGCAAGTAACATTTTGATACTGACAATTAAGATTTAGCATTCAATATCCAAATCTTACAAACAGAAATTAAAAATATTTTATCAAAGGCTTTGATTAAAGGATAGAAAAAAATACCATGACTACTGGATTTTTGCAAAACAACGACTGGAGTTACTTCACAGTGATTTGATACCAACCGACTGGACTGTAAATAATTTAAATGAAAGGCATTTATACATTCCTTAGAAAAATAATATGCAAAGGAACAAATTCAGTCAGTGTAATTTACAGGAATATTAAATGACAGACAACTCCACTCATATTTGGACCGCATAAATTTTTTCAAGCGAAATAAACGTTGGAAAGATGCTTCATTCTTAAACAACAAATTTTTTAAAAGATATCGACGCAAGAAAATGGACAGTGGCTAAAAACTTACTTTTATTCCCTTCTCAACTACATCATTAGCACTTGACTTGTTTTCACCTTTTGCATACAACGAAGTTGTTGGTTGTTGGATATTCGGATAAGCATCTGAAGCAAACCTAATCGTAGCTAAAGCACGACGTCAAGTATGTCAACTGTGAGGTTAAACTCTCGTAGAAAGACTACTGTTAACATGGAAGAATGAAATCAAATCTGCCTTATGTACAAATCGAATTTCATCACAAAAACAAGATCCAAAATATTCCTTCTAATTTACAAAAAATGCCTAAAGATTATCCATCAATTTCAATAAGTTTAACACACAAAAAAAATGACCATCTGAAGATCCTTCATCAATCGTGAGTGGAGGATCGGATGCATCCGAATGCATGCTAGGCAATAACGGTGGTTTTATTTCCAAAGGTGTGTTTGATGTAGAATCTGTCATTGGATCGTACTAAAAAGTTTAAAAACAATACCGTTCACTTTAGTGCTTGCTTCTATCTAAATTATATATTTTTCTAATCATTTGCGTTATTTGAAAGAAGCAAGGTTGTAGGAGTAAAAACACTGTTGGCAAATTTCCCATCAAAATACAAAAAGCAAGGATAAGAAAAATCCAGCAAGTATAAAGATAAAATATAAGACCTTCACCGATACTTTAGTATTCTTCGGCGTCCGTTCCGATGAAGATGAAGGAGCTAATGGATCCGGATTTGTCAAACGTTTGATAGGTGATTTCTTATCAAACACTCTCTTTTTGGTGAAACCTGAAGATGGATGATCTTTGTGGGTTATCACGTAAAAAATTCTAGATTCTGCAACATTTTAATGAATGTTCCTGCACGATACCCATACCCGTATAACATCTGTTATGTAGAAAGGCATGCATCCTTTAGTTTATCGAAAAGTATTGCAGAAGGTAAGTATACTCCCCCACCTCAATAACACTCACAAAATATAACGACAACTTACATAAATTACTTGACTCAGTGATTGGGCGTTTCACACATCTCCTTTCGACTGACAGTGTGAACTGAAGTGATAGCAATTTGAAATGAACTGCCTGATACAAGCACCACATCTTAAACATTAGTTCCTCCGCTGTGCTCCCAGCCCGTTGTAGATACAACAAAAAAAAAAAGAGAAAATGTTCCGGTATCCCACGTAAAGAAGTACCTTATTGATAATAGCATCGAAATTTGCATCACTTTTCAGTGGCGTCTTTTTTGGAAGGACTTTATGACATGAGGGACACTTCCTTGCTCCAGTGTGTATTCTTTGCAATATACAATCTGCACAAAAGCGGTGCATACAATTCTGGAATGCAAAACTAGATTACTTCATCGTCATTTCCCACAATTATAGAAGAAAACTGGAACTTTCCAGGATAAGTGATGATAATGAATTTATTTTGGGCGCAGACAAAAAAGCAAAAAATAATTCCGCATTTAGTTCAAAAATATCTATTCCTACCCTCACAACCATCGTATTTTGAATTGTCTTTTCGCAGATACCACATTCTAACTCCTTACTAATCCAATCGAAATGAACAGATTTTGTATCGACACCGGAACGTAGTGCGTGTGGTTTGCGTGATTTATCATATGATGTTGACTGTGGTAGCGTAAGGCGTCGTGATGCAGGTGGACCATCACTACGCCCAGATACCATTTAATTTTTCACTAAAATACTTAATGTTGGAAGTGGAACAGTATTGACTTTGAAAGTCGATGCCATATAACATACTATAAATTTGATAAATGAAGACTATATGATGAAGAGATGATTTAAACAGGAAGACATAGAATTCGAGGTTAAGCATTTCGACATCTTATCTCTTTTCTATACGGTTTACAAATGACTTTTAGGTTCGACGTAACAGCGTACAAATTTCGATAACTAATGAAGCGGAAACTTAACAATTCGTCGACATTGAATTTAATTAGCTTGTTGGTATAGTGCATAAAAAAGCTCATGCAAATCCTCAGGAAACATACTAAATTAACAACTAGAACTTCCCTAACATCCAGAAACTAACCACCGCTCAAACTAACTTTTCACCAGAAAAAAAGAGAACGATGGCAAGGTCGGCATAGTGCCAAAGTAAAACCACAGTATCATGAATCGTACTTTAAGAGAAACGACACCTGAAGCAGCTCCTTTTTAAATGAAATGAATAAGTTAGATATTTAAGCAAGATTTTTCTTAAAAAAAAGGAATTTCTCCTAACATTGAATATCATTTGTATCGATCAGTGAGTGGATAGTGATCAACGGAATTTATCACCCTTATCAGTGCACTGGAAAATATAATAAACATCAAAATGTATATGAAAATCAAGGTTTTTTTTTGGAAGTTTCATTATTTCATCCCTCATTGAATCTGAAGAATATTCCTTCTTCAATATATTTTTGCATCGTAATTTCTATGAGTTTATTCGATTCCTTATTGCATATGTTTGGAGAATGTTAGAACTTGCAATATAATAAATTATTCAATTAACACTCTAAGAGCATCATCAAGAAGTGAAATAAGCTTTCCAAAATATATCTTTTTTTTTTTTCAAAAACAGAACTAATAATTAGAAATTGGGAAGTTCGAAGAATATAACAAAGTAGTACTTTTGATTGTGAGATCAGGGATACCTGATCGAATGATATAAAATTTATCCGTATATCATTTGACATCAACGTTGAACCACATCTTTGCTGAATTACTATGTTTATCGCAGTCGAAGGCTCTGATAAACCGTTGATAACACCTTTGTCAATGAACCGATACAAATCTGATCCGTTATAATCTTATCCTTTCGACATATACAAAGACATGGCAACTATATTCTCTGTTTACATTTCATCGTTTGTAACATATCGAACTCTTTTCAACAAAATTTTTATTTATGAAATTCGAAAAAAGGATTGCTGAAACATTTCATTAAATCCGAAGTATGCAATTATAATTCTGTTTCCTTCCCCGCGCTTTAGTCGAATAACAAAATGCGAGTTTGAATGTTGTGCGATAAATATTAAAGTGCAAATAGGTTCTCAAATATTGATTTTCTTCAATTTCAGCGTTACTCTCTTCATTTCAACTACTTAATAAGTAAAAGTTACACATTTCAAACTTCTGATACATAAACAGGGATCTCTTGAAAATTTATGCAAATTTGGCTTCTGTACGCTGTTATCAAACTAAAATTTTACAGTTTTTAATAAAGCTTCTACTCAAATTAGTTGCAAATTTGTTTGTTTATTAAATTTATTCTAATTGGTTTACTTTAAGATGTTCATGTCGTTACTTCTCACTGAGTTCTTAATTTTAACTTTCCTATCAATTTTTGGATCAAACATCAGTGGTAATTAAGCAATGGAAGTTTTTGAAATTTATTCGCAATTTATGAAGTCCTTTATTTTTAATCGTAAGAAAAAATGCAATAGAAGGTGTCGCTATACAATAAGTTTAAGCGATAATTTTATTTGTTTCTAACATTAGATATGGAAATTCAAATAAACTTGCTGCAGACAAAAGGATACTTCCTTTTCCTCATAAATGTTTACAATAATTTTCATGTTTTCCGCATCCTGTCTTCAAGATAGAATTGTAATCCATCAGAGGAATCAAACAGTACACTCATTAGCATGAGCGATCGATATTCAAAATTTTATCTTTCTTATTGTAAATCATTTTGTTTTCTGTTCGATTTTCGAATTTTCATCCTTCGTCTGATTAGTTGTGCATGTTGTCAGACATAAACACATTTTCAGTGCACCTCTCATGGTGTCAGAAAACTTGTTGAATTCCTAATTTTGAACAGCATGTAGTAAATCAATGATAATCAATAAAACATTAATTTGGTTCTTTTTAAATGAAATTTTAAGATAAAAAAATTAGAATTCAGTCTGAACTAGAAATTTTTGTAATATCAGCACCTTGAATTCTAGCTACATAGTGTACTCGAATGAGCTGACCTTTAATCTTTGTTGCCTTATTTATTTCAATGATAGTCTCAAGCAATTCCGTTTTTTCCGCACCACATGATCAACTTCTCTACATTTCTAGACTTCTCTTTTTAAACAACATTTGTTATTACTTTAGGAATAATCATTTCTTTCTCCTCTTAGAATTCATCAAAGCAGTGTTTCCAAATTACCATTAACGACTTTACTGATACTATGTTTGATAATGTATTTCAGTCAAAATTCAGTGCTTTGAAATGATCTGTTTCAATTAACTCATTTAGCACTTGGGTAGCAGGATTGGCGCATTATCAGTGATATCAAGCTAACACTGTTAGTCTCATGTTCATCCGTTGTAGTTCTCGATACATTACATGGGCGGTGATAGACGTGGCACATTTGGAAAAGAAAAATTGATTTCATTTTCAGAATTAACTTGTCGGATATGATGTATCTGCATTTATTCAACAAGAATAACACTTTCTAGTTATGAATTATCTCATTCAATTTCAATTGAAAACTGACAGCAAATCCCAATAATCAAATAAAACCAATCTTTTTTTCTTTTTTTTTGTGAAAAAAATCCAAAAGAAAGATTTGGTACAATTTAGGCTATTCACTCAAATACAAATTCGAATCAATGTTCAGAAGTTAATTTAAAAGACTGAAGCACCATATCCAATGATTATCTTTGGCTGAATTTGAGGAGTTCAAGCTGTTTACTTTATAATTCCATAGACTTAAGACGTTTGTTTAATTTGCTTGGTTTTATCATTTATGTCTTTAGTATGAAAGATAAAATATCTTTGACGGTGTAAGTTATCATTTTCAGTCATATAATTTTTTTTTTTTTATTGAGTACCACACGGTATGTAAATTTAATCCATAGATACGATAATATGTGAAAATAACTTATCGAAAAGTTTTTAGTAAATCGTACGTTCTATATTGATATAATTTGTCTTTGAGGATAAACAACCGTTTTATTTACAAAGGTTTGTGTCTTGGATTGCTCTTATTATCATCTCACTGCTTACATTTCTATCGTGATTCATTACCGGAAATACTCCTTCAAGTATAATTAAGCAATTAAGTCTTAATTTTGTCATAAGACTATTTATTTATTGAACTTAACGTGATGCTCTCGTACAACTCACATTGTTTATTTATACAATATACATTACACATTCCCAAGTTATGAATTATTTTGCCATTTAGAAACAAGATTTATTCCTTCTTTTTTATTACTGTTTTTTTTTTTTTTTTTTTTAATTTACAGATGGTGAAATTCTTTTGAACAATTAATCCTTAATAGCTTGAATTGACTTTTTTTCTGGTTCTTAATGAAAGTTGGAGAGATGAAGTTTTTTTAGAAAGTTTCAAATGGCTTGAAAATCAAAACGATATGAGATAATTCACAACGACTGCTGTCAAAATAATCAAACAGATATCCTCACATATCATTTTACCATAGATGCAATGATAATAAACCCAATTATTATTACATAAGTTCAGATTCGCTTATTTATATTTAATTTGTTTTGAAAACCGTTATTCTTTCAGTGTGCTTCCTATTGATATTGTTGATAATTCTGCTTAACAAAATTCAAGTTAATTACTTTGATTACGTAAATCTCTCAAATCCTCACTTCCAACTTTGTATGGGGTATACTTTGAAAAGTCATAGTTTATTTCATCCCTTATCTTTTTATTGCGCTATTCAGGATAGGTCTCTCTTGTGAAGTTTAGATAAACGAACTGTTGGTTGCGGTTGCAAACTTTAGTTTATGGATTGTGTTGTTCAAATGAATAGTAAGGAAGTATACATATATGGCTAGTCGTATACACAATTTAGGTCTACGGTAAGCTACAGCTACTCCTGTCCAGACATATTTTTTCAAATTACGGAGGACAAACAAATCGGAAAATGACCATCTTCATGAAGACCATTTACATTTAAAAACTGTAAAGAGGTTACAAAAACTTTCATAAATGACCAATAATCATTAGCTTACTTACATCCCTTATATATGCGTATCTCCCATCTAGCTCATGAGAGATTACACTGCAACGATGTAACTGTAATATAATTTACTCCTGATCCATACTGATCCAGCTAAATCACGCCCTAAGACCTCATTTCTGACTCTTCAGAGCCAGAAATGATGTCACATTTTTAATCAAGCTCAGCTATATCATTTATGCTCCCATTCCTAGAGCTAGATTTCTCAAAAGTAAAAACTCGAAATGAACATTTCGTTGGGGCCTAAGAGTTTCGAGTGATTCCAGATGCAACGACCTCAATTTTTTGACAAAAACGAATTGTAACCCCGAACATGTCCTCATCATACTCTCTCACTTTTCCAAGAATACAACATATCAACATGAACAAAGAATCTAAAAGAACAAAGAAGTTTGGTTTGCTAGTAAATTCTTTTTATTTCGTCTGTAAGGCAAATATATATTGGCACGGGCATTGTAAACTTGATATATTTTAAAGTTACGAGTGAAGGAAGAGATATGTACAAATGAAGCCACAGAATAGAAAAGAAACTAACTGTTTTGCTCATCAAACAGGCAAGACCTGGTGACAAAAGTAATAACAAAGCAAGCGAATAACAACTGATGTAACTAGCAGGTGCCGCTATGGAATTTTTCGCAAAACAACAATGCAGGCAAACGCAGGTTCTTGAAAACGTGAAAAAGTAACACATCCTCTGCAGCGCTTCACATAAAGATGCATTACTGACAATGCGAACATTTTAGAAACTACTCGGACTCGGAAGTCAAAAAAGACTGTACTACTTCCCACAAGCAACATTTCCAGATGCAATAGCTAATAAGACAGTTCTCGGATAATGAGCACATAACCTTTAACAAGAAGGCTCTATTACGACTGCAACTAAAAGCACTCAAGTGAAAAAACTCCCTCATCACAAAATGATTTTTCCAAATCTATTTAATAATCACTCCCTAACTGTAAAAACAACGCCAGAGATTAATTTTTAACGAAAAAAAAAGTAAATCAGTTGTTCACATAAACGCATTTATTGGCATGTAATTTCAAAACAGCGCTGAAATAAAGAGCTAGTTTATAAGTGATCACAACCTTTCGTTCTTCATTTCCCGTATTAATAAATCACACTTTTTCGCGAAATCTCCAAGCTTCTCCGAAGGTCTGTGAATGAGTTATTTCATTACTGATTAAAAATAATTTCTCAGAGACCACTTTTATTTCCCGAGACCGTCCATCGCAAAAACCATTTAAACGAGTAATCACAATGAACAAATGTTCGAACTTAATGCGAACTTATCCAATTTCTTAGGTTAAAATATTTACATCTTCGATTCAGACTAACTTACATTCCATAATGCTCTCCAATTTTGAGGAAATCGTTTCCAATAAGGAATGTAACAATCTGTTTCCTTTCCTTACGCAGGAGTTTTATGGCATCTTCATCCGGGTAACTATGCCAAGAAAAAGTTTCATCTCGAGTTTTCACAAAATAATGTTGTAAGGATTCTTGCATTTTCCGAATATCTTCCAGACATTTCACATCAACAGCCTAGAACATGAAATTCATTTTTTCGATTACTTTCCTGATTTTCTGAATATGATTTGAATGCACTTCTAACCTCCCTGTATATATCCCGTTCAATGCACAATCTCAAAAGGCGTCGTGCAAAAAATGCTCTTGATTCTTCCCATTTCACTACTTCCTGAAATGTCTTTGTTTTTAAAGAAATTAGCAGTTTTCCCAGATAACACTGGAACCTTACAAATTTTAATCTTTTTTTTTATTATTTATAAAATAGAAAATCTACGAACAAAATTTCAAAAGATTCTATATAAAAATCATCATAATATCTGAAGCTATCATCTAAAAATTGGTAAATAAGAATTTTCGACAAACTAAGAAGTAGAAATACCAAAACAGTTTTCGACATAACAGATGATAGTAAAGTTAAGATTCCATCCGTTTCTAAATAAAAACAATACCTTAATGGCACCAACAGCTTTCATTCGCACTGCTGTGTCATGCAAATCGGCAAATGTGATAGCGATATTACGATAGGTTGGCATTAACAGCTGAATACGAGCAGTGATGTCCATTTTCACATCGTTACCCTCTTTTTCCAACATTTCTAATCGATTCAATTCCTTATCCAGTCGTCGCATCAGTGGTACCAAATCCTTCAAGTTTGCATCTATTAACAAAACAGTAATAAAGTTATACCACTCATTAGAAGTTCGTCCTTGAAGAACCTATATCCTCCAGACTAGAATTTCACATTGTAATATCCTGTCTATTTCTTCCATCAACACTTTTTGAAAAAAGATCCAATTACGATTAGGCAAAAGCAAACCAGACTCTTGCACATATCAACAATGCAAGAGAAATTCTTTGGTCACTTTTATTAAAAACATTCAGATGGCCGGAATTTCTGAACTTCGAACATCTGAAATCCAAAAAAAAAATGTACTACTGTACACTAACTTTACGCATTTTGACTTGAACGGTTCCTTCTGGTTCCAGAACACCACCCCTTGATCTCGGATCAGCAAACATCTGCATACATACAGGATTTATTGTTGGGTCAACAACTGCCCAAGCCCCACCGCGTAGTTCTCCATACGGCGGAATATAAACTATCACCGGATTCAGGTATTTACATAATTGATCAACTATATAAGCACCAAATTTCAGGACCATTTCGAACATATCTATAACAAATATTTTAAATCCAATCATTCTTTAAAATTTTAAAAATTGCGAGACATTTTAGCAAAGTAATGAGTACTGAAAAACGAGGCTTACAAAAAAACTCATGTCTTGAAATATGTCTATTTTCCATTTATAAATGCAAAATAAAACTACCTTTCTGACCACCGCTGAAGCCACGCCAGTTGGCTAGAATAAACAAAGGCAAAGATTCTTTATTGAAATCTTCGATCGCTTCAGCAGTCTATAACTACCACAACTTCAGTGGTGAATGAAAAGAAAGAATTCAACAAGGCTGAAGTATATATGAGTTAAGAAAATACACCAAAGCAGCAAATTTAATCATAATTAAAAATTGATAAAACTTACTTTGTATGCAGAATCAGGATACCACACTTGGCCAGCTTGCTGGATACATTTGGCTTGAGAATCTGGAGCAGCCGGATCAGCCGGAATTTCAGCAAAAACACTTCTTGTTTCCACGGCAATAACGCCAACATTGATACCTCCCAGACGTGCTCGACCTGTGATTACCGTTTTTCCCCAGCCTGACTTAATCTTAAAAAGGAAAAGTAGTTGCTTCAGAAAGTACAAAAATTAGACAACAAATATGCAGAAGATTATATTATGCTACAGCTGGAATACAGATGCTAGGAGCTTACAACTGACATAAATTAATTTCTTCAACAATTGAGACTTGCTTGAACTATAAAATTGTTGAGTTTTATAGTTTGATTTTCACATTAAAATCTAAAAAGTGAGAAATGACCAGGACTGCGATAAAAAACTGCCAACTTTATGTCTTGCTAAACCAAACAAGAAAAAGAAAAGAACTTCTTCGAAAGAGTTCCGATCAAAGATCGTCATCATCAAACGTGGATCGCTTTCTTTATTCTGTGATGGCAAATGACTTAGACATCGATCAATGGGATCTTCATTATATTCAAAATTTGGTTCCTTGAACGGCGCCTGCAAAATAACTAAATATCGGTAAATCCCAGTTGTAATGATGTTGTTTTTTTGCTAAAATTTTAGGCGTGGAATGATTAATAAATAGCAGAAGAACTCGAACGTAATGGAGTGTGGATGCATATAAACCTCGACGTTATTAAAATATATATCATTTAAATTACATAAAACATGCTAACTGGATTTAAATTCAAACCTTCACATTTTTACGCGTGTAAGATAGCCACCTTAGCAATTGGCGGACACCATCATAATCATTGCTAACAGAAGAATGTGTAACACCATTACGAGTCATTATTTCGGTGCCACCCAACTGCCCATTGGATGTATAAACTTCACGACCAAGTACAGAATTCAAGGCAGGCGCGCCAGTTAAAATAATATCTGCATTTTCAACTTGACAAATTCTCCTTGAAAGTCGAGCAACATAGGCACCGATGCCGACAGTACGACCAGTTACCAAACAGTAGGTTATCACTTCATTGTACGCTCGCGATGTTTCACCCGCAATCATTCCGGAACCAACCAGATTCTCTACACCAAGGTCACGCTTAAAGTATACAACATACAAAGTAATTACCATCAAATCTCATTATTTACACATGAAACTGGAAACAGTTAAGCATATCAATCTATACTATAAAACAAAAGAATTGAAAGATAAAAAAGGCTGGATTATTAAAAAATAAACCTTAAACGGATATATCGCGCTAAGAAAACTTTCCAAAGCAGAACGAACAACCGTTACAATAAAACACGAAGTAAATGAAACAAAATCAAATTAATGGATAACGCACATACAAGATAATATGAAAACACTGGTTTATCTCCTACTCAAAATGCGTACCTCTTTGCCGATAATCCCATCAATTTGATGAAAACCATTTCTACGATGGGTAGCAACAATTTGCTGCAGTTCACGTACCTCCTCATTTGTAAGATAAAGTCCATCGAAACCCTCCACTGGATTATTTTCGTTCTTCCAAATAACTTTGAAAAGTTTTTTCAGCTGGAAATACATTTTGTACTTCGAGCAAATAACAACAGAGAAACAGCACACGAGAAAATACTTCCCCGCTTCATTCCAGTTTCTGCTAAAGTAATGAGTCAAAAGAAAGACAAAAACAACTAACATCAGCCGATAAACCGATCCTTGCACCCGAATTAGCAGCAATGTATATTCGTGGAATTCCTTCCTTCCGACTTAAACGTGAGGCTTCATAGTACAAACGATGTTCACACATCGAAAATGAGCCAATCTGATGGGAAATATCATTTGCAATGACGATCACTTCTCGCCCTTCTGGGTATTCTGGAACAACTAACCGTACACGCCATGCAACTATCCCAATTTTACTCAGTGAACCGGTTTCATTAAGTTCAACGAGTTGTTTTGAATCTTCGTCATATACCAGTTCATGAAATTGGCACAACTTCTCGAGTACCAAGTCTGGTGATTTCTGCGACCTTAAGATGATAGAGATAATGTGAGCTGTGACACATAAAAAAGTTTTAAGAGAATTTTAAAATGCGAATTTCGAGAAAAAGCTTTTAAAATAATTTACGGCAGGAAAACGAACTTTCTGCGTGCAAGCCATGTGGCAATTACAGCACGCTGGAAAAGTAGTGGATAGTCGTAAACATAAGTAGTTTTCAGCACTCGAGCTTTCAGGCGTCGCTTGTCAATTTCTGATCTGCCAAGATACGGATCCGTAAATGGATTCCAATCTGGATTTCGTCGGTTGTCAACCATTATCTCGAGGCCATGTTTAAAACCCTCCATTCCAGCGTCCACATGAAGCCACTAGAATTACTTCCATAAACTTCAGAACTTCGAAATTCAGAACAGATTGAAATTCAGAACATATTCCATCTAAAACCAATACCTCTTCGGCTAAAATGAAAAAAAGAGATGGTACCATCAAATCAAGTCAAACTAAACCTGTTATTACTTTATATATAGTAGTAGCAAACTTCTACAAACCGTTATTTTAGACATTAACATCGTCATTGTAGCAATATCACCATCAATTTAATATTATTAATTAAATTTTTCAATTGAATCAACTCAACGGATAATTTACGGGAATTTAAGTTTACTCTATGCTAGAGAGAATAAGTTAATCAATCTTTAATCTTAAGTAAATAGAAACTACTAACTTTTTTGGTTCTTGAATTACCATTGCTTGCTTCTGCGCGTAACACTCTGATGAATGGCGTAAAACCAGTGTCATCGGTTATAATTACTTTTGTCGCCTGCTCCAAACTTCGTCGTTCACCAAACAAAATGAAATCAAATTCAACTTGATTCACTTGTGATCTCCACAGAAAATCCTGAAAATAATTGATATGAATAAATTTCATAAATGACACAAAAAAGAATCTTTGGAAAGAGAAAATTACTTTTAAATACTATGAACACATTTTCCTGATCACTAAATGAAAACTTGCAGTACCATTTACACTTAAAAATATATAAAAAGTACTAATTACATCAGAAAAAACTTCTTTATAAACTTACTCTACATTCTCGATAAGCCTTATAAATGACATTTATCCAATCAGCTGGACTCATTTGTATTTCTTTATTGGATGGTGTACGATGGATGAACAGTAAAACATGATTTCGATCAATTGTGTTTGAACGGTATAAAGCTACGACAATTTCACAGCAAGCACGTTTTAAGGCTTTAATGACACTGCACGTCACTTCCCTAAATGATTTGAATAAGAAAAAAAGAAAAAAAAAAGAATAAACAAAGAACATAAAAAATAATAGCTCCTTCATGCAGCCCCAAGACGATCTTAGAATTGCAGCTGAAAAACTGAATTTCGAGAGCTTACCGTTTTGTAATCTCGAGGCATCTCACAACACAATAAAGTATTATGACTACAAAGTTCATTATTCCTCGACCGCTCCACAGAAAAAATCATCTTTAAATCAGACGTTAAAATAAAGCCAAACTGCCGACACATTATATAAAAAAGTTGCTCTCATTCAAAACACCTACTCAGCTGTATAACTGTCAACAACTCGAACCACAGCTCGATAAAAAAACCGGTGTTCCGTTGGATCGGTTTTCCCTTCTGCTTTATATAAATGACCCGAATTATGCGATGATTTCAATTTTTCAATCTAAATCATATTATCATGTTAGTCCAAGGAATAAAGTTATAGAACTGCAAATTCGGCAAAGTTGTCTGTAAAACTAACGTTATAATTTTCTTTTATACGATGTAAACCAAGTTTAGGGAGATGAGCCAAATCAATATTACGTTGTGAACGAATTTCTTCTTTATGGAACATGTCATAGTAGAAAAACATTGGATAAGAATCCGATGATGCTATCAAAATTACGATTTGGCGGATGTTATCATTCTGTACACGACTTATAGCTTCCTGAAAAGTAAATATCTATAAATAATTTTTGTAAAACTATGCTAATGCTATCTGCTTGGATGACTAATACCACTTACAATTTCATGGAAACAAAAAATCACTTGTGGGAAGATTATTCCATTCAGCACAGTGAGTAATGCAATTAAGCATTTTAACTGAAAATATTCCAAAACTTACCTTTAAAGTCACTGAGAATTTCTCATCCAAATTAGCATCACACCGGACAGCTCCAGTTTGTGAAACGATGTAAAGAGTGGAATCTGGTTTTACTATCTTTGCAGCCACCTGTGGTAATCGTTCAACGATCTCCGCTACATCGCCGATAACCCGCATCGTTACACTTATTTCAACTACTTCGTCATTTGGAAGACCCAGTCCATGGCTATAACGAAAATTTATCATTTCACAGAAATATAACAATACTTGTATAGGTATGGCATAACTTCTGCGTTAATGTTTCCACTGGACTTTAATTCAAACCAATACTTCAGGAAAAGTTAAAACGTACGCAATCTTCTGTATTGGAATGGAAAATTGTACATCGTGAGGATGCCCATCTTCTAGTCGTCTGATAGAAGCTTCCGGGACACCGCAACATATGGTTACGTATTTTAGCACCGAATCGAAATTATTATCAAACATTTCAAACAATATGTCGTATTTCTCCAAATTAGTTGGGCTCGGTGACGACCCCTGCAGTAAATGTAAACTTATTTTCATCGCTACTCCAACATTTATGAATAAAAAAAAAACCAAATCCCAAATCAGTGGGGAAAATAAAGAGAAGCACAGTACGTACCCTGATCTTAATTTCAGTGTATGTTGGTGTTTCCGCTTCAATCAGCAGCGTCCTTGCAGCATGCGCCAGTTCCAAATTTTCACTTTTCACGAAGCTGGCAATCTTTTCTAGTACAGGCGATATCCGTAATATTAAGCGACGATTATTACTAATGCGCCGTAAAATTTTCATTGCCAACAAATTTTTCTCATTAACCTTCGTGTGTGAACAAATTAGTCTGACGCACCGTTCCGTATCACAAACCTACAACAACAGTCTGACAAATAATCAAAAATTAAACAAATGGTTAACGAGAGAGTCATACGCTAACCTGAGATAAAAGTCTTGTAACAGATTTGGCGTACTGATCTTCCTGGAAGAATATTTCACTTTTGTAATAATGTCCAAGAAGATCGTCCAAAACCAGAGCTATATGACCTTCTGTTCCATTCTCAAACCTGGCCAAAACTCTTGTTATTGGTTCAAAGATCATCTTCTCCTCCTTCGTCTTTTGAGGATCCAAATCATTTAGATAATCCTGGAAATCAATTCCAGTATTCTGGGAACATGTTCTCAGAGAAATTCTAAAACATGACCCAATAACATATCTATTCTTCTAATAGTGTGTCAATTATCTAACAATGAGTAAAAAAAAGAGATAAAAGCATTAAAATACAAACAAATCCACTAACTTCGATGGCTTTCCGAACTTTCTTTACAGGAAAGTCATCAACACGAACTTCAAGAAATTCACTAAGTTGGTTAAGTATTTTTGGCTTAATACGGCTTTTCATCACGGCAAGCTTTTGTTGCATTTGTTCGTAAGGTAGTGAATGATCGCTGAGTACAGAAAAAAGAGATTCTACTAAACCATCGGCATAGTTCGAGAACGTTGGCTCTGTTTTACAATAGCCATCAAAGACATTGTGTACTTCCTGAAAATGGATAAACAAATTAGAAATTCTGGACAGTCAATTCATGAATACTTATTCTCATTCATGTTGAAGTAATGCATAATTAACATGGTCATTCAATGATCTTACGGTTTTTCTTCGCAATAGAACAAAAAGTGTGATTAGAATGATAGTAACAAAAACAACAAATCTGAATGTAAGTTTCCCTAGAACTGTTTTAAATTTACACCACTTAAACTGTCTTCTTGTGCATCTTCAATATTCCTTTTTCCAAGTACAAATTTGCAATTACCTGGACAACATTTGTGAAATACATATTAATTGGAGATACTTTAGTGACACTTTGTGTCCATTCCGGGAATGAATCCTCAAAATCAGTGGGTTTGGTAACTGTTAAACCATTCTGTGCTTCCAAACGAGCAACCAAGGTTCCTGGATGCAGCATCTGCCCGGGCTGAGCAACTTTTTCGAAACGACCTCCAACCTGAATAATTGAAATACTTGTAGGAAATATTATTGCCATTATGTCAACTAGAGAAACTAATCTACATACTTCATCGAGTATGAGCATCATAACAGCTAAATAATGCCAAAGAATGACAGGACGCATTTCCTAAGGATTCAAATAAACCAAGAAGGCGTAGCTAAAAAATTACTGGTTATTGCGATTATATATTTATTTATAGCTATTTAGAAAATAACATATACATTCTAGTTCCAATCACCTTGGAGCCAGAACACTGGGATAAATGCTCCCAGTGTGAAGCAGCAGTTTGTCGAAAAGGAAACCAATTGCCAGAGAAACGATTTGCATTCAGTGATGCCCGACAAATGTTTTCGGATCGAAAAATTACGATAAATTTAAACTTAAATTTAAAATACGAAATATACTAAGAAGCATTACTAATCTAAGAGTCGAAGATTTTCACGTATTACTAAAACCTTTTTCACGCGCATATCCAAAACAACTTTCATACTTTCCATACTGGCATATATTTGACCGGGCGAAAGCAGCTCTCCATCTTCCGCTTCATAAGTCAGCAATTTACCAGCGCAGGATGATCGTAGCACCGTTGGATCATTTTCTTTTTCAAATATTATCTGAAAATCCAAACACATTTCATCGACAAAACTTCTCCTCTAAAAACAGAACAATGCAAAAACAGAACAACAGTAAATGAAAGAACTGAAAGAAATTAAAACATAAATAGAAAATGAATAAACGGGTAGCTTTTAACATTCCTTTCTCAAACAACATCGATCCTAATTTACTATGAACTGAAAGGATGATATTAACCTGCATTCGTCCAATGTGCACTTTGTAACGTTCAGATTCCTCTTCTATGTAACAAGGATGTGATCGGTCTTTATATTTCAACAAAAGGGTACCATTTCGCAATTCACGGTATTCGACGGGAACACAACGGCCATTCATTTTAATCACATATTCAAAACTTGATGTACGCGTAGCAGTAACACTAAAAAGCAAGAAAACTATATTGATATAATCATTTGAAGAGCGATGCATTTCATAATATTCTAATATAATTAGCATAATATCATTTCCACATTTGTACATAATGTAGTAGCGTCGGAAAAAAACTAAACCTGTATTTAACGTTGTCAAAAATAAGCTCCACTTGATGTGTCTCAGTAAGATCAGATGGTTGTAAAATACGTCCCCTGCTTATAGCATTACTAAAGGCACTGAATGCTTCCGTAATTTTTGAATGTGCTATCAACATTGAACCATAAGCTACAGCCATTGGTAGTGGAGGAAGCTCTACCTGTAAAAAGCACAAAAAATTTTCCAAACTGTAGATGACTTTCAAATAAATTTAAACTTCCAGGATGTTAGAGAATATGGAAGAAACTCGATCTAAGTTCGGTAACTATTTTTTTTGAGAATTTAAAAAAAAAAAATGGAATAAATATAAAGAGCAAAAAGTTACTGTGTGCTTCTTAGAAGCAATTCGACGATCCAGCCAAGTGGTATCGATTTTATTTTGCTCAAATTCGCTATCCTTGAACAAAGAAATGAGATAGGGTAGCGTTACAGGAAATTTTGATTGAAGCTGCAGTTCCTGTAGCGCATTCAACATATTCGAGATCGCTAAATGCCTGGAAACAAACTCGGAGTTCTCGAGTATATGTAATATTATAGATTGTAAAAGGTCATGAATTTGAACTGGATCACTTAGCTTACTAGTTCGAATTGATGTTTCTCTGAATTTTAAAGGCTCCAAAAACATATGAAACTTAAGTTTGTGGTGAGTCTGCTTATTCGATGTGCAAACAATGAAAAAAATGTGGAGAGTTAGAAACCTCGAGGATCCGGTAGCAAATAGATGGCCAAACTGTGAATCTGCGAATTCGTGAAGAGATCCAGCGCCAACATGGGAAAAATATCCCCAAACAAACTGTGTAGAACGGAAATTCAAGTTGGTGATTTCACCTGATGCCGGCCGGAAGTTCTCTTCCGGATCTTCGCTTGTTATCCGAACAGATACAACATGCTTGTCGCAGTGTGGATGTATCTGGAAAGTCATGGATTTGAATTTCGAGTATAAAGGTGGAAATAAAAAAAGAGCGCTCAATAACAACAGCCGTTATCACACATATATCATCCGCTGAATTTAAGTGTCGCCAGAAGCTGACAGTCTTATTAGGAAGTACGGAAAGTTTTGTCTCTGAAAGTCTTAAACATTTCAAAAAGAAAAAAAAAATCTTGGTGAGGCTACTTACTAGATGGAATGGGATTTTATCAGTACCATATCGACTTTTGCCATAATACAGGCGCACTTCGCTGATGCACTGCAGTGGTACTCCCATCGCAATTTGCAATTGCGCAGCTGGCAAATTAACGTTTGTTAACATTTCGCTCAACGGATGCTCAACCTAAAATTTGCTAACACTCTTCAGTTTCCAAGATTACTCAATATTTGTTATGACAATATTAGCACTATTGTCGCAACAACAAGCTGGACATGAAATATCAGTCTCGGGAAAGCAGGTTCTAGTGACAGCTATTAAGCTATTCTGTTCAGTCTATCAGTTACGCATGCTTTCCACGGTTGGAACCGCCTAAATTTCGCCCATATTACGTGGGATTTATTTTCGATATTTTCTACCTTTCAGAACTAATGTCCTGCAGAAATCTTCATCATCTTCGTACCACAATTAAATAACTACTCAGATTTTTATTAATCAACTTCAAGAGAAAGTGGTGGTTTTAAACAAACATTGAATAAAACATTGTTAAAAATCCACGGAAAACAATACAGCTCTCCCCTTCAGTTGATTACACAAGTCCACTGCATTCAAAATTTACCTGCAACCTTGGATTAAGTTCCAGGAAAAAATATTCATTAGTTTGCGGAAGAAACAAATACTCCACAGTGCCTGCACTAACATATCCAACCATTTTGGCCAAACGTACTGCATCCTACAAAAAAGCATTATTTAGTAACTTTCATTATCAAGTAAATTTAAGAGTTGTAAATAAAAGAAAAGTCCAAAATAAAAAAAAAAAAATAAAAAAAAAAAAACTGACCGCTTCCATATTTCTTTGAACAGCTAAAGGTGCAGCGATGGCTGGTGCTTCTTCAATGATCTTCTGACATCTCCTCTGAACTGTACAATCACGGGTTCTCAGTGCAATTACCTCACCGTACATATCACCCAAAAGTTGCACTTCAATATGCCGAGCACCTTCCAAACAGTGCATCAAAAATATATGTCCACCGGCTACTTCTGCCTAAATTAACCGTTTTTAAACGCGATAATTTTTCCTCCAAAATAAATCTTTTGAACACAGCCATAAATCGACATCTCTAGTTTATTTCAATGTTCAAACAGCACTTTTTCAGAATTCATTAAAACGAAAAATAAAACTCACTTGCACCCTCCTAAAATTTACTTCGAAATCAGATTCACTACGTACTAAACGAATTCCTTTGCCACCACCACCTTCCGAAGCTTTGATCATAACAGGATATGCAATTTTTTTCTCCTAAAATGTAACGGTATATAATTGCATTACTGAAAATTAATTGAAACACCATCCCTTCTTCAATATTTCATGGTTCAAAATCTGCCATGCAGCTTTATACAATAAAAAAAATCAAAGACGTGATAGGGTGAAACCAAATAAACGTAGTTCTAAACTAGACGAAAAGCAGCATACCTTCATTACACGTATTGCCTCTTCATGATCATAAACACAGGCGGCAGCACGCAGTTCTGGTGATACTTCGATTTCAATTCTTCCTCGTTCGCAGATTTCTTTCGACAAAAATATATTACTGCCCGACCAAGGCACTACTGGCACACCAGCTGACTGAAAAATTGTTGAAATCACTCAAGAGTTGCTCAACAAAATTTGAATGGACGAGCCTGATCCAGGGGGAAAAAAAAAGAAAAAACATTAACAAATCCAACATTCATATTTTAACACTTTACCTGAGCAAGTATTGTTGAAGCAATTTTGTCACCCAATGTGAACATTGCCGGTCCAGGTGGACCCATAAAAAGGATGTTGTGTTTTTTCAGACCATTTGGTAGATCAGGGTTTTCAGATGCATGTCCCCAACCTGCCCATACCGCATCCACGTTGTTACTCACAGCATGCTTCAGTATGTCATCCACATTTGCATAATTATTCTCATTTGCGCCAGATTCCGAGAACACGAAATTGTCAATCATTTTCAAATATTCTGCAAGAAATGAATTCAAGACTGTAAGATCAAAATTCGAAAAGGAGAGATTAAGCATCATATATCTCCATATTATTCGCTCCACCTACACCGTTGCCCTATCCACTTAAAATAAGGCCTTATGTTTCCACGAAATCAGCATAGGTATTTTTACCTGGATTTGAAGAAATTTCCTGTTCGGTAGTCAAGTTAATAAATTTGAAGAGACGGTCATCCTTGAATGTCTCTTGGGCCCAACGTCTGATGGACATCACACATTTGAATGCTGCCATTCCATTATTGGCGATCAACAACTGTAATGCATATCCATTTAAAATTAACACTATTTTTAAAATTTAGAATGAAATCCATCCCTAGTTGATTAGAAAAATCTGCATAAAAATTCTGTCGTATCCAGATATTTAACATTTCAATGCTTTTAAAAAGATTATTCGTCGAAGAGTTTATTCGTATTTTCAAACCTGAAACTTTTTAGCACATATCCTATTTGATAGTAAATATACCGTTTTAATGGGTGCTGCTAATTTTGGATCGGCGTATTTATTGAGAAAAGCCTCAACTGTCCCAAACGTTTCCGCTCTTTGATCTACCTCATTCGACTTTTCAAAATCTACGAACTCACGGTTGTTATGTGTGAGCAAAGGTGGCGTCGGCATCCTGAAGAATACATGATGAGTTTATATTTAGAAAACTATCACCATGTCACGGTTCCCAAACAACTTTATCGTTTCAATAAAAGATAACCAAGAAAACCATTTTCCGGAAAGGAGCAGAACAGATGAGAGAGAAAAAAAGGTGCACTGAAAAGAAAACTAGGATAAAGGGATAGAGAATATAAAATAAAACTCCATATTACTAAAACAAGATAAAAACATTCCATAGCATGTTGTATGGCCATTGAAGCGCGACAGCATTGCAACGACCCCATGACCCTCTCCCTCTCTATTATTTCTCTTCCAGGTATGCAATGACCGAGTATATTAGAGGAGGCCAAGAAATACGACATGTGTGGAAGGAAAATGATCATCACGGCAGGTGTTCCCACAGTGACAAATTTGCTGCGGGCACTGTATGGATATGTGTGCATGTGTGTGTATGTCTACACACATAAATGCGCCTTATGGAATATGGCGGGTAATCTTAGCACATTATCTCTTGATATTCTTTGTAGATTGTAAATCACATGATCACAAACAGAATAGAGAAAGAAACTTCCTGGATTTTAAAATATGATATTTATTTATTGATTTTATATACTTCTTTCAAGACTGAAGAAATCTGCTCTCCCATAGACTAACTGAACCCATTTCCGATAACGATGTTGTGTCTCATTTTCAAAAACTTATTTTAAAACATAAACTATAAATAAACTCGAAGGACCACCATAACCCACCTACTTCACTTATTTCAACTATATTTACTCTCGTTCACTTAAACATGAGTATATCGACCACCTAATTTATCAGCACCATCTCTAAAATGCCGTCTGGCCTGACTGAGTTTTGAACTACGACAATTTTTCTTGACATCTTTGTGTCCACAATTAAAATATGAGGTTCTGATGCATTCCTGATTTGGCTTTTAATTCAAAATTAGTTCAGTTACGAAATCCACTTCAGCGAACGGGCTATTGTTACGGAAGAAAAAGCTCTTAAAGCCGAAGTTTGAGTTTTCCGGAAAACGAATGGATGCTGTATATTCAGCAATACTCATCACACATAGACAAGTATTTTTGAGATAAAAGATCCGGGTAAAAATAATTTGAATATACCCGAACAAACAAGGGAGAAACGAGCCTCAAAATATGGATAAGTAATACTAATTATCCTCGTGTTTTGTTCTTTACCAAAAAAATCACAATCCACTTTGAAAATCAATCGATAAGAACTCCAGTGAACAATATCTATAATAAAAAAATATCAGCTTATTGAGGAAGGTCTCAACGGAAAAGATAATCCTAAATTAAAATAAATTTCTAAAAATATGTGATTTAAATACACATTAATTTCTATCATAAAAAGTCAAAAGATGTTCCGAAACATCCCGAAGGTCAGCAAAGAACCATGAGATCAATTACATCTATACCTCTATCTTCTCATCTTGTAATGCAAACCGTTCTATTCAAATCCGAAAACTAACAACCGATATTAGAAAGAAAAAAAATTGAGAGAAAAACGCAAATATGGAATCAAATCCTCATTTTGAGAATAAGGTGAGAAAGAATGATGGAAGGAAACTTTCCTTTCTACTCCCTCCCTCTGCTCCAAACAGGTTTCGAGCAAATACGAAAGAGAGAAGTTCATGCCTCACGCTAGTGAAACACAGAACTAGTGAAGAGAGTACTTTCTCTTTGTACGTCATTCCAAATGTGTTACAATTTCACCTTGCCGAAAATTTGATAAAGTTTTATTTTTTTGCAAGTGATAACAAAAACCAAAGGTCAACAATAGTTTTCGCAATCTCCAGTTATCAATTATAGTTACACCCCTCCCCTCATCATTCACCGTTATTGAGGGTGAAACACTAACAATTTAGAAACTCCACGAATTTTTACAGAATTTGCCAGTTTTGGGGGATGGATAGCTCCTTTGCAACTCTACATATAAAATTTTATCTAATACTGTGATATGAAAATTACGAACTACGCGATGTTTTAACTGTCTAGGGTTATGTGATCACCTTAGTGGCATGACCACAATTACCGTGAACCTCTAATATCAAAAGACCGATGCACTAAATGCAGTGACATTATTGCCGAAGCGCCGTGCTGAATGTTTTGATGTTATCCGTAATTTGGCTTGCAAAAACGGTATTTTTTACGCACAATTCGTAACAAAATATAAATACTACTATTGAAATATTCCTCTTTAATTTAGAACTTGATAAGCTTTGTGACAAAAGCGGCGCCATTTTGGCGTCCTTTATCGATAAAACAAACAGTACAGGCACAACTCAATAAAACCAACTGACTAAGCAATTCAATTAAAAAAATATGAAAGATCATCAAAAGAAGGTTGCATTTATAGACAGTGCACATCGATTTGGCAAATGAACCGATGACCTCCTGTACGAAACTACCAAAGATCACTTCAACTTCTGCATAAGTCACCGTAACGAACCCACTCCTTTGTTGACTGAATTTTTGTTTTAGCTCATGAAAAATTTTAATCTTTTGAAAGTTGTACGTTATTAAAAATGTATAACTTCCACATGATTTGAATTTCTTTTTAGGCAATCTCCCCTGAACCATTTGTTCTCATAAAAATGATTGAAATCAAAAGTCAAAAAGTAAGAAAAGAACCATCAAACTGTTTATATTACACCTTTTGCTAAGTTAACAATTCCTTCAAAATACTCATTAAAAAAGTTGTGGAATTTTTCAGTCATTCACACTTCACATATGATTGGAGTTAAATACTTTAAATAATTTCTTTTATTATTTTAAGGATATGCAATACTATAAATATGCAATTTATTTTAAACTGAGATTTTTCCGCAATTAAGTGGAACTTAAGGAGGATTAGAAGTATGTTTTCAGAAAAATGAAGATAAAAGTGAATTTCAAACTACTACCGTACGCGATCATAAAAGATCTGAGGAAGTATGAGTCGTGTACTGTAGTAGTATGAAATTTCTAAGCAGAATGGAGTTTACTGGGCGTTTATATATATATATATATATATATATAAAAGTGATAAACTCAGCCTTGATCTTTTTTTTCCCCAACAACTTTTAAGGCTCAACAAACCTTCCTCTACTTTATAACTTCTATTGCAAAATAAAGAACACAGTTCTATTCAGTGATACCTACCAACTAAGCACCTGGGAAAGTGATATTTTTCTAGTACACACTAAGCTCAAAGCCAATGAAAAAAATTTTGGTAACACAGGATATCAAATAACCTGCTATCCAAAAAATGCTTCTATCGGAAAACATAAAACAGTGAGCGCAATTTAAAGGAAAGACTATAACACAGAAAGATCACTAATCCGAAAGAAGGAAGTTTATTGAAATGACCGAATCTAACACATTTTTTCAAAGGGAACTAGTAAATTATGATAGAAATCTTGCACGCCAACACGATCATGATTAATATAAAGAGATAAATACAAACACTAGCTGAAAGATTATTCCATTTTAATCGTGTCCGGGCAGTGGTTGTGGGCTTATAAGCTTCATATTTACCATGTTGCATGTTTAAAAATGAAACTGAATACATCGGAAAAAAAATTTGAAGTGTCACATGACTGATTTTAGAAAATAGTTCCCGTTGATCGCAAAAATTACAGACCACCACCTTACTTCAAATTTCTAGAAGAGGAACCTGCTTTGTCGTTTCATTAATATTAAACATTAGTCTTACATGCAAATAATTACGAGATAGGATAGCATTCCATATTGAAAAAACCTGTAGTTGAAAAGACGAAAGGGTGGAAAAACCAACAATGAATAAAGGTGAGTGTGAGGGCCAAGACAGAAAAGAAACAACAGGCAATTAGAGGTATTTATAATAATTTATCGCTATATATATAAACAAAATGCTCTCGGCAGTCACCAACAATTCCTGATGATAAAACCGATAACTTCAATATATGGAGGAGACGGCAAACAATACAGCGATCAGATTCCATTCGGTTATTCCGCCGACCAGCCTTATCTTTTCATTATGCGACTTTTACATTTTTTCAAATTCACGATCATGCGAAATATATGTAATGATTCTGGAAATGAATCACTTTAAAAATGCAGAGAAAGTCGACGATTAAACAATGAATTGCAGCAATAAGGTGACACTGAACGGGACACAATAATGAGAAGTAGTACTGTCTTGAACATAAAAAACTTATTTCACATTCTGAGTAAGGTGTCCTTTGTTAAGTCTAAAAAATTCAGTGTTTCGGAAATTTAATTAGGGAATATCATGTGATAAAGATCGGATAAAAGTTGGTGATATTTCAGCCAGAAAATTGCAGCACTTAACAGATGGTTTCGGTTATTGCATAAACTTCGATGGGAACTTACCCCCCGGAGGCACGCACCCAATTACAACCTCACACATACGGTTTACAAAAAGCGATCTCTTCTAAAAGGCACTAAACTGTCGATAGTATTACCTTTTTCTAAACCTAAAATCCAGCTGATTTTAAACCATGGACAAGTTACCGAGACATCATGATCGAGAAGTATATAAGCATGGTAAACTTATTCTAGTCTCTTCTTCTAAGTCCTATCTTTCCAGTAATTCGAAAAATCCAATTGTACTCATGTTAAAAAAAACTCCAAAATTCCGCGGGAATCTTGCAGCAGTTACAATTACCAACATTATGGACAAAGTTCACAAAATCATAACCAACCAACCACCACAATCTATTTTCATCTGCAGAAAAATTTGGTTCATTTCACAGTCTGCAGTATGCATCTTTTTCCCACCACATGAAGGTTGGGCAAAAGAATTTTTTGATTGCACACTTCCCAACCAAAAGAATGCTTTCGAAAAATTTTAAAACCGTTTTACAAATGAAAAGAAAAAATTAGATGAAAAAAAGAAGTCAACCATAAGAATCAAGATGTCATTAACATCAGCAAGATATACTTCCAAAAGAAGAATCAAATAAAAAGATGCTATAAAAACAAAAAAGGCATATGTAAAAACATTAAACCATCGGCCTCATGGAAGTCTCTTCTGAGTGATTCATGCGAAACAAAAGTACAAATAAAATATGAATGTGTTATGGATGATATAAGAAAATGCAAAAATGAAAAGTAAAGAGGATCGATTAAAGAATGTACAAGTTTTACGAATATATCAGAAGTCTGCTTTCGTTACAGGATACTGCATTATTATCCATTCCGAAGAGCTTCGAAATCTGATGAGAAAAACGAAAGTTTGTTTCCGCAAAAATAATTTGTAAAATAAATTTTCTGGACAAACCGCAAATTCGAACCTAACAGATTTCATCCCTCTCCTCCTCTTTTTAACTGCAAAAAGTTGCGAAGAATATTAAGGATGCATCTCCGACGATTTCTCAAAGTATGAATGTTTATATGCATGGGTGCATGGGCATAGTAGATACCACCATGACAATTTTCTCGCAGCATAACGTTGAATAACATCGGCTGTCTGCTACTATAGTTCAGAAATTATAATTCATAATCATTACAACCGTGTACCATATTTTTTTTTTTCTTTATTTTGCATCTGTTGGGGTCAGAAGAATTAAGCATCCTTCATCTGTACTAGGATTTTGCATTCCAAGTACATTCACATATTTAATTTGATAAAACCTCAGTCTGTTCAGGAAAATCTGACTGCTCCCAATTTAACTAAATATTGAAAAATTGGAAATCAGTGAATCAATATGAAGAACAATCAGTTCAGCTTATTATCTAGCAGTGATGCGATTCACGCACACTTAACAATGCCCTGCTTAAGCTTCCAGGAAACAACTCAAAGTGCCAATGGTCAAAAATTCCCCTTAATTCACCCGTAAACTCCGAACGGTTCGCGCAATGTCCAACTATAAATGTGTAGTTCTCCTACTAGCTTAAAATTATCTAAACTCAAATATCTTAACTGAGATATCAGGGACAAGTGAGAATAAGGAAAAAAAAATCGACCAGATCAGCATCATACAGTTCCCAAAATTTGCATCTTGAAATAATACCTGTCAAGAAGAGTGGGAGGCATTGGTAAATGCTGTTTGATATGTAATTTGTACTATCACTGCTTGAAAGCCAGTGTGAAATGCAGCTTCGATGAGCGGTATTCCTGAAAAAATTTTGAGCATCATATTTTTTTTCTCAGAAAAGTTGGGGAAAGTTGACGACGCGACAAAATTCAAAGACTTAGTTACAAAACAGAACATAAACGTTCATACAGAAATCCCAAGTTCCACCAACCAAAAGTACTTCGGATTTGGCTCTAAATATCATTTGTTGAAAAAGTATGGAGCCAAGTTCCACAGCTCATTTCGTATTGTCTGGTATAGCAAACTTTTATAAATGACACAGAAGAGATAACCAAAACAAAAGGTTGGGCTCAGATATACAGAACGGAAAGAACTAAAAAGGACACTGAATTTTGATCGAAAACGCAAAATCTAACCATATTTGAAATGGGTAATTCAAAAACTATAATTCAAATATTCTAGCCAGTGAAATTTAGAAAGCATAAATCCGCATCTACCACAGTGATATCCTACAAAAATTTATATACCATGCAAACCAGTTGAAGAACTCAAACCTAGTACAAATTTGTTGATTAGTACACTTGATATTTAAAATATTCCACTGGGAAAAAAATTTGTGGAAAGCATGAATTCGATGCTTATCGACAATAAGCAGGATTGAAGCATATATACACAAAGAAACAGTTACCAATGTTTGACCAGATCAATACGATATATAATAACAATGATTGTTCCAAATTGGTGATGCGCACTTCAAAAACGGGAGCAGATGGCGGGTCAAAGGGTGAAAGTGACAAAGGTGCAGTAAACTGATGACATTTTCATGTTCCTTATCACAGTCACCACATATGACACATAAATACCCTACATATACGCATGAAAGTATCAATCTCTGGTACGACGTACATTTCACACGGTACCAGTCAGCCCGTATATACACGTACATATACTACGTCTATATATGAACATGCTATGATGGTCCCTAAAACTCATTAAAATTATGAACAACTTGTAAAGACTGGATCAACTTACAGACTTCTTCGACCAGTGATCACAAGCCAAATTTTGCAACAATTTCGAGTGTATTTAGAGTCATCGTAAGCAACACAAAATCAACTTTATTATTTATTGTCATTCACTCCATGTTTCAAACTACAACACACATTTGACGGAAGTAAGCTACGGCTGCAAAGATGATCGTGCAAAATGCAAGCAAATTAAGTTATACGAGAACAAATACATCCATTCAACAGGTTAATTTTCCAAATCCTAAGTTGTTGAAAATCAATGAGAGTTTCTCTTCTATCACATGTATGTATTGCATCAAAAGTATTTGAAAATGAGATTTTAGTTCGAGCTATTTCTTCCCTACTTCATTTCCCTTTTCCTCTGTATCATTCACGATATAGTATTGGTATTGAGATCCCAAGAAAAAAAGTGCCAATTTCACGAAAATAATTTGCTTCCAAATTTCTTATATTGCAGTATTTCTCATCATACATTTTAAGTTCCTATCAACAAACGTATAATCAATATTGCTTGTTGGAAAATTTGCTTAAAAACAGTGGTAAAATGAATGAAATGCTGAATAAACAATAAGCAATATATATTATATACTGCAAAAGTATGAAATACATCTTATTTTGTTCTACACATCAGTAAGTACATCAGTTACACATGAACAACTGAGCCAGTTTCTTTCCTAGATTCTTGTACTCCTTATCATTTCCTCATATCTTTGTACTTTAGCGCTAAGAATAGTGAAGTAAGTTAATCAATTTCTAAAATATGATTGATTAAAAATGACATCATTACTGAAAAAAAAAAAAAAAAAAAAAAAAAAAATAATAAAAATGGAACCAAACATAGCATAAAGAGCACAGAAAAAAAAAGTAAGAAATATCAATTCCCTCAATTGATAAATTTTTCTAGCCGATCATTTTGAACTGTAAATTGAACAATAAGTTTTAGTGATCGTAAGAAATATAGGATAAAACTGTATCTTGCAAATGAAATGCAAAATACGTCAAAAAGTTTGCTGATGTCTGTTTACCACTCCTGCCGTAATAGTATTAATTAGGTGAGCTGCATCGCGTGCAAACAAAAAGTGGCGGAAGACAAGAAATAATCAAAAAAAAAAAAAAAAAAAAAAAGAAAAAAACCCGTTCATCAACATCTTTTTTCTTTCAATTCATGAAAGAAGAAACCAAAAACCGAATTCCAACAGAAACAAATATAATCTCACTACTAAATGAGACGACAAAAATTGTGGATGAGGGCTTGTATATAAATAAAACCTACTGTTTTAAATGAAATTACGTCAAAATTAAGGTATGGAAAATCTGATACTAATAATGTTGGAAAGTATCAAATTTATCAACAGTTAATGCATAAATAAATCTATCAAAGAACATTATAAACATAAACAATATTAAGTTATACGAGAGTTTGAGAAATTCAACAAACATTGCGCAGTTCAATTCAAAACTACAAATATCTGATCCGAATATCGATCATGATATGGACTTTGAAATAGTTAAATGATATTAAATACTACGTAATGTAACAAACAATCATAGTAACTTCAATAATTATTGTAGTCAATATAGTGCAAACTATACAGGTGTACAAAATTTGAAATAAATTACTCGTCTTAGCATAGAGCTGCTTTAAATCATTAATATGTGTTATATGTAATGAAATTTTGGTTCTACTAAATAGTTTACCTTTTCAGTAGTGATATCATTTCTGCAGTGTTATATTTGCAAAAGAATTTAAGATGTTGGTATAAAATGTGTTGGGACATGATGAACAACAACATTCTGTGGAATATATTAGCCTTGAATGATGATTACGGATGAACTCAAAAGTCATCCACTATATTTGTTACCCAATATATGAACAGAAACATAAAATCCCACAACTACTGGAAGCTGCCAAATCCAAATCACCACTGGATACCGTGCAGTATTTCACGGGTAGGCAAGGCTGCTATGTGGTAACTTATTCAACCAAACCGTTATGTTATCTCTGAATTTGTTATTCTCAAGAATATTTCCAACATGTTCATAGTGATGAACAATCTTCAGAATGAAGTAGGAAGGCCAAAATCCAATAGTAATATGGATGAATTTAACATATTTCTAATGAAATAAAAGTGCGCCATTACTGAGCTTCAGGAAGGCGAAAAATCAAACTAATTTCACTACTCCAACTCGAGTACACCATAGCTATGTAGATTGCAAAACTGCTCTCAAAAGAGTCTATAAGAAATCCAGAAAAAGTCCCATTCCTGTCAGTTGTCATTTTCCCATTTATGCAAACATTTTTGGAAAGTTGAAATATCCTACAGAATGGAGTGACAAAAAAAATTTGTTATAGTTGTTGACTTCATATATCGTCAATAAAATAAACTTTCTTACAGATGAACAGATGTCAAAGTCGTTTAGAATAATGCGACAGACATTTTTGCTATAAACATATGATCAAATGGAAACAACTTGATGAAGTAGAGCAAATGAAATGCAAATTAAACGATCCACATTAAAAAGGAATTTCAATAAATCATTGGAAGATTACGCCAAATGCAGTTTGTTTCAGAAGTGTATTAGTTCGGACGTATGTACTGAATTTATACAGAAAACTTTCCCGCAATATCTTGGTTTTGAAAGAGTGCCGAAGGAAGGCATTCAGGTAGGTAACATATACAGTATAACTTATTATTTCCATTATAGTTATGACACATATCAAGGAAGAATAATATGCCATATAGATAAGAAATAGTAACAGTAATACGAAACGACAATAAAATTAATTAAGTTTAGTAAAAGCAGCCACCTGGGACCTGCTCTCATGACGAGCAAAGTAATACACTAATTTTCAAACCAAGCGAAAGAGAACGAAAAAACAGAAAGACTTCAATGTCAAGGAGGAAGAAACAAGATTTTATCAAAGCACTGCAGTAAAACATGCTAAGTTGCTCATAAGTATATTAGAACCCCTGTTATCCTGAACTACAGGAAAAAAAAATTATACACACGGTCATGAATCACTGGTTATTTCCAAATAAAGTGAACAAGTTTGTCGTGTACACTCACTCCGTTCCGAATAAAAATTGAATTTGCAATAGCTTCCATCGGACGAAACCACTGAAATTGCCAAAGCTTTGTGCGAATTAACTGTATAAAGGAATCCAAACTGACAAAGTCCAGAACAAATGTATAAATTGATCACCTCATATTATCAAAATGTCTAAAGCTAATCAGATTAAAAAGTTGCAAATTACGTAACGATATTTTGAACTCAACGAAATTCAACTGTCTTCAACATTTAGCTGTAGTTAAACAATGCTTTAAGAAAAACAATTAATGAGTAAACTTTTAACCAATAACAGAATCGGGCTGTGGCCCAAAAGCGCATATGCAGGAATCCTTGTCTTTAAACGAAAAAGGTAATCGGAATCGTGAGACGCTCACTTCACCAGAAAAACTCAGCTTCTTTAGCGGGCTAAAAAAGCTTTTGAAGACAGAAATAAGATAGTTTGGTAGCATTAAAACACATATTTGCAAAGTCTACGAAAGTAAATGCAAAAAAGTTAATTCTTAGGAAATACCAAACACAAGGACATACACTTTTTTCTTCTTCATTGTCAAAGAGAATAAATGAACTGTATGATGATTGCTGGATACACATAGCATCGTCGAATCCGTTGAGAAACTTATACTGGAAACAAAAATATGTTGTGTCCGGTCAGATTTTACACGTTCCAAATAAAAACTTGAATATAGGATTTAAATAATACCAAAATATAAAAGCAGGATTCGTCCCACGTCGCAACTCTTTCAACAAAAGACAAGTTTTGGTGTCAAAAATCCTTATTATAGTGCCTTTTTCAGAAGATGTCGCTAACTGTTCTCCTGTAATGGAGAACATATTATAATGTCGCTGAAACTGGTATCTTTTTATCACTCTGTATTAACAGATTTGTACAACGAAACTCACATATAAAAACCACTGGAGTAAAATTTCCTAGAACCAACTGTGCAATAATTCTTACCGGCTATCCCATAATGCATGTTTAACGTTATTGGCAGCTTTTCATTTGTTAGGTCCAAGAACCACCCGAATAATTCCGGAAAACAAATGAATTCAACTTTCAAAGTAGTACTTTACCAGTAAGGTTAAGTGCAATAGCAGATAGTGGTCTTTGATGGGCATTGATTATTCTGGGTGGAGCGTCCGGTTCGGCTAACGTTAAACAGCAAACTGCAGACGACGAAGAGGGTGCAGGAAAAGCAAGAAGAGAATTTTCCGATGCTGGACATAAACAACATATTCCACGTGGATTTCTGCTTGAATCATACACTTGCAATTTTTCAGGTTGATCTGTGAAACTGTAAAGGACGAAATGAATAACTTGTGTTACCAACATTCTACGAGTAGATATATTACAAGTATAAATGACTAATCTGTTAAAAACATTTGGAAAATAAAAACGGATACAGTTTGTCTCAAAAGAAACTAAAGATAATTTTAGAATGAAAATACATAATTGTATGGAATTCCTGTTCAGTACTTCCATCAAATAACTAAAATACCTTCCACAATGTTCCTGACTTTTTCCAAGTCTTCTCATTCAATTTTTTTGATGAAGCAGACCGATGCATTCAGCTTCTTAGTGCAAATAACTTGTAGTTAAAATGAACGGAATTGAAGCAGGACTGACATAAAAAGCAGTCAGAAATATTGTTTCTTCTTTACTTCGGACATCATAACCCATAAACGTTAAGAGAAAAATCGCAAAACTAACCTAAAAATGTGGACGGATGTGTCGAGGACTACTACAATACGATCGCGACGTAAACGTACTGCTCGTACATCGCTATTCATCTCTAATTGAACCACTTCTCTATGATTAATAATATCCCAAATTACCACTGCAAATAAATAATTTTCAGAATTTTAGGACATTATTTACTGAGAGGTTCAGAATGTACTCCTTGCTCAACCTTATATGAAAACTACGGTACTTTTTTCGAGAGATTTAGAAAAGCGCATAGTTGAAAACTACCTTTATTTGTTGAAAAAGCGGGTGTTACACCACCACCAACAAGTGCTACATAATTGCAGCGAAATAACATCTCCACCGCTCCAATGCCACCATTTAGTTTTTCATTAAAATTTTGCTTCAGCGGATCGGTGTTATAAATCCGAAAACCGTCATCCAGCCCACATACAAAGCAGCCGAAATCCTACAAACGCTGCCAAAACATAAGCTAACAAAATTTAAGCATTACACACTTTTACGAAACAATTTAGAAGTGATTCCAACTCAACCAATTTGAATTCGAGGAGAATTAAACAGTAACCAACTCCAAAAAATTAACAATATCCAAGTTTTAAAGAATATTTGTTAACCGTTTGTGAGCAAAAAGAAAAAAAAATAATAAAAATAGGCATACCTGGTTGAAAGTGTTGAATAATACGTGAGATGCCCTTCTCATTAAGATCAAGCAATGCCTATAAGTTAGGCCTTTTCATCGAGTGAAAATCACAATATGGATCTAGTTCCAATGGTTCTTCGTACCCTTAAGCTCTTCCAAATAATATATCTATCTCTATATATAAATAGATACGCAACTAATAAAGATATCTCGTGGGAATTTCGGCAAAGATACAAGAGGCAAAGAGTAGAAGAGAGGGAAATTCTGTGGAATTCATGGAAATGGTCCTTTTCAGACTAATCACAATTACAATACATAATCAAGTTTTTGAAATTCTACGTACGATATTATTAATGTTGCTGAAATACGGTTACATGTAGGATATAATCATCCCAGTATCCCAACAATAAATTAAGCATCATATAAGCGGAACCGTGGAATCGGAAACCCTCCCATCAACACCACATTTCCAGTTAACTCAACGTCACGCTAACGCATACAATCCAATCATTTTGTAGCCCGAGCCGTAGTTTATTTTATTCAGCTGATGAATCCTTCTTCACGTTGTTGTACGTGTCGCACACCTCCCGAAAGCGTTTTAATAACAAGTTGGAGTAAAGGTAAATATAAACGAATTATGGATATAATGCTAAATTTTTCAATATTCTTAGCAGACTTTTTCATTTTAAATGGATATGTATCGTTTTTTTTTTCCCCTTTTTATCTTTCTATTTCATCATTTTCTCTCTTAACTTTGCTCATCTGTTAGCTGCAGATAGATGCTCTTCTTTCTAATTACTACCTGTCTTATTCTGCGATATAACTGTTTAGAGTGTTATTTGATGGTGTATTATATTTGAACACACTTTGGGATTATATGATCGACTTCATCGTAAAGATTTTTTATATTAGCTAAGGTTAAAGCAAAATTTAATCTATAGATATTTTGTAATTACCAAAGCTTAGAGTTATTAGATGCTTATTATATAAGCAAATGATTACTTGAGTATAACACTGCTACACCACTACTGGTTTCTTCAGCATTAAAAAAGTCGGATGAGATCAAGTTTTTCATTATGATCCTGTCAGGATGATTCTGCTATTGGGAGTTTAATGGATAATTTGTTGTAATTGTAATTGGAGGTCAGCTGGTTAGATATCTCTAGTTCGGTATTTAATTCTGTAATTATTTCAATTCACTATATTTATCGTATTGTTACCCGATTGTATCTGTTCTTTAAATTTGAATTTCACTCCATTATAAGGCAATTACTGATAGCCTTATTGTGACTTTCCTATTGAAATTACAATCATTTTTTTATTCCCGTGCTACACATACTGTTTTTCTAATTATGGTTCAACAAGTGCAACATAAAAAAAGAAAAAAAAAAAGCTCACTTTTCCTTTCTATTTATATTCAGAATAAAAAAAGTACTGAGAGCCTCAATTTCGGAAGGGACAAAGAGCATCATCATTTCACTACGGGCTAAAGATAATTGTTTAAATCTGTTGGGGAAGTTACGTATAATAATTTATGCAATGACAGGACTAAGTTTTAGAAGAATCTTTTTGAAGACGGTTGGAGGTGGGATTGAAAATTTCGAAGAATTCAAATTCTAGCTGATGTATTGTGCATACCTATGTTCGGTGATAACAAGAAACAGTTGAATGAATGTGCTCCTGAGATGTATTTAAGGATTCTGGGATATTAGGTCTGCAAATAGGAGATGCTACTATCCGTTCCGTATTTTTGCGAGGAGAGAATTATTGTTTTCAATTTCAAAATACTTCCATCCCCCCAAATATATAATGGTTTTTGAATAGGTTCATCGCTTCACAGTTTCTGTTTTTTCTTCCATTTTCTCAATAACTTTCTTTTTAGAATAAGATGAGCTAAAAATCTGTAGATTTAAATCTGCTGCATACTCTCCTCATCATATATTTTAGGAAGGGAAGTTTTTTAAACAACACGACCATTTGCTTTTTCTGTATTGTTACTCGATTGGAATCATTTTCAGCCTTTTTGTGGTGTAGTGAGCATTCACCCAAAGTTGTTGTTGTCTTTTCTTGTCTTTTTTTAGGTCTGTAAGGTGTTGTGAGTTTTTTTTCGTTACGTCTGCAATTTCCTTCGTCACTTCAACGTGTTTTTATGGCCTTGTTCAAAGCTTTTTAAATTAACCCGTACGGTAAAGAAGAAATCTGCTAATCTATTCTTCTTGCTAAACTAAACTTCCCTTTCCGCGATGCTTGCAAAAGCACAGTGTCTTATGTGTTTTTGTCATTTCAATCAATAATTTGACGAGTACAGTGGTTGTTTGTCATGTGTTTGGACCGTGAATCTTTCATGTACCGGGTACGTTAACTGTTGGATCCAGTTATTCTCATTTGTGCATGTTTCATGGCATATTTTTTATTGCTGTTAAAGCAATAAAGAAATTTCAGAGCTACTCAATTCAAAATTCGAAAAGAGAAAAAATTGGCACGTTGTAGTTTAAAGCTAAGTATAAGTGGATACGAGCATTGTGGTATTTGTTTATTGCAGGCTTTAAAGTCTTTACTTGGAATAACTTAGGCACCATTCAAGGGAATTTCAAGTGGTATTCATTCATCCTTACCTTCCTTACCGTATTATTCTTTCTTTGTGTTCTCCGCCCATCTTCCTTTCTGTTTTCTTTCATTTGATTATGAATGCTTTTATGAAGTCGTTTTCTATGCATTTTTGAGTTTATGTGTATCGCATATGGCGAATTGATAAATGATTATTGGTGGAGCATAAGATTTTAAATGATATGAATGTATAATAGTTTGTATGATTAAATTCATTAAATTCGTTCGTTTCAATTAATTTGAACCAAATTGCACAGTGATGTGTTAGTTGAAGCAATTTTCATCTCCCTTTTCAATGCTTGATGAATTTGAAACCATTAACATATTAAAATAGAAAGATCAAGATAAAATTATTAGCCAGCGTTAAGTTGGAAGTTCAATTGATTTCGATGGTTGACTTATCAGGCTTAAGTCCTATTAACTAAATGATATAAAGTGAAACAGCAGAAATCTGACAGCTTTTGAGATTCTTACTTTAAAATAAATTTCGTTGACCGAATTTGTAAATTTAGTTTGATATAGATTAACACTTCGTAAACATCCTCAGTCGTGTTGCACTCTCGAGCCGCAATGTCCCAGTGTTTACTGTATAAAGAAATTAACATTTTTGTAAATAATTCAGTAAAACCCATTGTATGGATTCCATTTTGCTACGTAAAAAAAGGAGCAATTAGAACGGTTATAGTGAAGCAGAAACATAATTGCGTTACTCTAAGCATTGAATTGGCATAAGCAATTTTGTTAGCTAACCCTCCTTTAGTTTGCACAAAAACAGACATACAAGCACTTTCTGCAAAATCTTTCAATAGTTTTGTCTGTTCCTGTTAGTAACATGTTGCATTTTGATGTATTGTCGATCTGCGTGGGCTTTCAAAAATTTATATTTTTCCAATTTACTTAGTCAAACTGTTGTATAAATTCTTTATAGTATCACGGTATTATCCACATTACAGTTGAATGTAACACGTTCAATGTGCAAATGAAGCAGAGATCTAGTTCAGTGTAGGATTATTTTCAGGTAATAAACAATGGTACAAACTTATCAGAGTCCGGTTCGTGTATACAAATATCCATTTGAAATTGTGATGGCAGTTAGTTCTTTTCCTAGTTATGTTGGGACCATTTTTTTTCTCTTTTTTTTTTTTTTTTTTTTTTTTTTTTTTTTGAAACAGTGCCCTTTCATTTTAATCTTTGTTTTACTTTTATTCACTACTAAGCACGAGTTGCGATGAGAGTTCCCGAAATGTTTGTGAAAAGTTCTGTGGTATGAACACAGATTTGTTCGAATACAGTTTTACTCGAACACAGCTTGGTATGTTTAAATATCCATTCAGGCATATGAAAAACGTTTTCCAACTTGCCCCCAAATTCCGATATTTGTTGGCTCTGAAATTACGTATGAATATCATTCCGAAGATGGTGCAGAAGAAGTAATTGAACGCAAATGTCAGTTGAATATCGATGCGCCATACCTTGTCAAAAAAGTAATTCTGTCTTGGAATTTTTCATTAAAATGAGATTCTTACTAACTTTTGGGGTAGCCATATTATCAGTTTCCAAAATTTCATGGTTAATATTTTTCAGATAGCTGGTGTTGATTATGTTTATTTCACTCAAAAAAATTCTCTTAATCGTAGAAAGCGTACTCTTATCATCGAAGCAAAGAATATTTCTTTTACGACCAGAATCGATGTCAAAGAAACTTGTTTTTACTACGTATTTGTTTCCTTTCGCTTTTATTTATCATGACGTCCTTTGTGTTCCAAAATATTTTTCAATTTCTAAATAATATCATTGTCAAGTTCTTAGTAATGAATTATTATTGGATCAAACAAATTTTCTTGTTCAGTTTACTCCTTAAAGATGATGGCTTAAAGTTTTTTTCCATCTGAGTTGTAACGGAATCGAAATTATAGAAAGGTGTACAATACAGTACTTTATAGGTTCATCCTGAAAACAATGAATGGACTTGTTTTGAACAAAGTGGCTCGCTGGATGTTAAGTCATTCTTTGGTTTTGAATCTACAGTCGAGAAATTGGCTGTCAAGCAGTATGCAGCCAATCTTGCGAAGGTGACACTTCTGAAATCTGAGAAAAGTCTTGGATGCTTTAAAGAAACATGAGGTCTTTGTTTCACTCCCAAATCAGATGGACGCTATGTACGGAAATTTATTTTGCAGGGAAAAGAAGTGTTGGAATATTTCATCAATGAACTGATCAAAAGCGGTATAACGTTTATTCCTCCCTACAGTGATGCAACGGAATCAGCGGCTGATTCTGCGATTGATGTTTCGCGACCTGCTGATGAAGAGGAAAAAGAGAAGGATAAAGTTGGCGCGGAAGTAGAGGGACAGCGCAGATCGTCCTCTCATAGCCAAAGATTTTCACTTCCCAGAAAATCTTCCATTGGTTTACTACCTCGGAAGTCAATTGCACCCCGAAATTCCATCGATGATTGTAAGTTTTTTTTGAATTGATTTGTTTTCTAAAAATTTCATGTTTTTCAATATTGAGTTCCGGTTTTCATCACTTCTTTGGGAGGATGCGTTAGATTTCGACTTCAATCAATGAATGATAATATAAGAAATTGTTAGTGAAATTTACGAAATTGTATCTCCACTATATCTTTCATTTCTTTGTTTTACTGTTTTGTACATAATCATGAGTAGATGCAGAAAGACGCAAGAAGAGAACGAAGGAAGAAGTTCTCAGTTTCATTTCTATTTCTGAGACGAATATGTCTAACTCTATTTTACAAAACGATACAAATTGTATCCATTATATCTTCCATTTCTTCCTTATTCGCTAAGCTACTGAAATTGTGATCAGAGCGAAGTTTGCCAAGAATTTAGATTCAAATGATTTTATTTTTCTATTTTTTTTTTTTTTTTTTTTAGGAGCACAGCTTCTCAACAAATCTTTCATCTTTTTTCAGTAATCAGTTTTGTTTGCTTTTTGTCAGTTTTAGCCTTTTTCTGTATTCAGTTTTAAACAAAATAAGGAAGGAAGGGAAGAAGCAGGATGATGCAGTGCATTCTTGTGGTACACAAGCTGAATTGAATAATTCTTTTATTCTATCGGCTTATGCCACTTGAAAAGTACTTCAAGTGGCATAAGTGTCTACATATTTTATTGTATCAGTCAATGCATCATCATCTAGAGGGACGGTGGTAGTTGCAATCATGTGTTGAGGTACACACGTTATTACACAGTTAAGAATTACTTGTTCCACATATGAGTTTCTACTTGCATCGTCAGATTTAATATTCAAAGATATGAATTGTGCTTTTTTGTTGATTCTAACTCCAGTTTATGTTGAAACGTAAACTCTTTGATGTATTTTTCAATCACCTGTTTTCATCAGTGATCGAAGAAAGTTCTTCAGCTAGCCATTTTGTTTTTAAATACTAGTTTCTTTAGTTTGTGCTGAATGTAATGACACTTGTCTGCTCATTTGTTCTTCAGCTGCAGTTGGGCTGCAAGAAATTGTTTTTAAATTTCCGAGATTGATTTCTTGCAGGAATTGCATTATGTTTTGGTTTGTTCATAAAAAACCGCAATATACTTTGACATAGCAATTAATACTTTCCTACTCAAATTTGGTACTGTCTTAGTAATCGCATGACCTTTAAATTGCCATTTCGACCACATACTACTACTGAAAAGGATTTGCGTTATTCTGAAGCCTATAGCAACGAGTCAGTACCAAGATTTGATTGATAATTGAGATAGTTTATTTCTGATAAGGGTTTATTTATAATGGAAATGATAGAGCACGACGTGATGTACATTTTGTTGTAGCTGAAGCAAGATTGGAAGCGGAATATATTCGGCGTTTTTTGGGGCAGCTTAACACTCTAGAAGAAAGTCGCCTTTGTGAACTGAAATATGGATTGCAGGATACGCTTAAGGTTTCCATTTATTTAGAATTTGGAAGTATGCATCTTTTTTCCATTTATTTAGAATTTGGAAGTATGCATCTTTTGCGTAAAAAATCAAGCGTTCTGCAGTTTTATATCTTAAGTTAATCATGTAGGATCATGCTTTCGATAAAGCAGTTAAAATTAAAAAGTTTTCTGTACTGGAAACGAACTCAATTCAGTGAAATAAACGAAGGTAGGAATATGCATACATATATATATATATATATTTATTTATATATATATATATGTATATATATATATAGCAATTGCAGCTTATGCACATTTTGTATCGATATAAACAACTGTCGTTAGGAAAGAAGAAGTGAGAATCTGTCCACATTTTGTACTGATTTAAAACCGTTGTAAAACTGATTGAAAATTTATCTGATGGAATTTTTTGCAGGGGAAACTCCCAAATGATGCTCATTTGCTACGTTTTTTACGCGCTCGTGACTTCGATGTGGCTAGAGCGAGCGATATGATACAGAAAAGTGTGAAATGGCGAAAACAACATAATGTGGACAAAATTTTGCAGGAGTTCGAAACACCGCCTATATTGAAACAATTTTTTCCTGGTTGTTGGCACCATAACGACAAAGAGGGCAGGTAAAACATTTTTTTACATATCGTTTTCAGCAATTCAGTATGAACCTAGAGCAGGATCAACTATTTGTCATGAAAATAAAATAAGTTGGAAAAATTTCTTATTGTGTGTGCAAAAATTGTTTCAAACTTAGGGATGAATCCTAGTAATTTGTCTGTCGAATTTCATATGACTTTTAGACCGGTATTCGTTTTGCGTCTGGGCAAGCTCGATATGAAAGGTTTGTTGCGCACATGTGGTATGGAAACAATTATGAAATTCACATTATCAGTAGTCGAACAAGGGCTTATTAAAACGGCTAAGGCTACAAAAATGCTTGGTGCTCCCATAAGGTTGCCTTTTCTTGTTTCTTAGTTTTTTTTTTTTTTTTTTTTTAGTTTCACCCAATTTTTTATATGGATTTGAAATAGGCCTCTTTTCGAGGAAAAATCTTTCTTTTTGGTTCAGCTCGTGGAAGTTTAAAAAAAATTAGCCGTCCATTTGTTGCGGAAAGGAGATATATTCAGATTGCTTTCTCACTTCATTTTTAACAAGCAAACGAAAGTTAAAGATGAGAAAGCCAATGAAATGGAATAATTTCAGTACATGGACACTGCTAGTTGATTTGGAAGGTCTGAGCATGAGACATCTTTGGCGTCCAGGAATTCAAGCCTTATTACGAATAATTGAAGTTGCGGAAGCACATTATCCGGAAACAATGGGATTGGTTTTGATAGCTCGAGCACCACGTGTCTTCCCAGTTCTGTGGACACTGATCTCACCATTTATTGACGAAAATACAAGAAAGAAATTTATGATAAATGCTGGCGTACCGGTTATTTCTGAGCTGAGAAAATATATCGAGGAGCAATATATTCCAGAATTTTTGGGTGGAATGTGTTCGTGTTTGGCGCCAGAAGGTGGTCATATTCCCAAGAGCTTATACAAACCGGTGGAAGAAGTGAGGGTTTTAAACTTGAATTTTTTACGAGAGTTTAATTTGGAAAGTTAATGAGGTGGTTTTGATTGCTGCTTGAACTAATTTCATGAAAAAAGAAAAAAAAAAGCCATTTATAATGTGTGATCACAGACTGTAATAGAAGATGATGTGTTGAAATCAACCTACCAGTCAGCGAACATTTATAAGGGAACGCCATATGAAGTGGTTGTCAGAGTGACTGCTGAGGGATGCGTTCTCACATGGGACTTCGATATTTTAAAGGTTTCTTTAATAGTCGTTCATTACTGTTAATTTTGTATTGATAATGACAATCGATGCGATTATTGTCATTATTGACACAATGTGAAAAAATCGTTAAATAATATTTGGAGTTAATGAGATGAAGCACTATCAAAAGAGACGTTAACCAAAGATCTCGTTATATGTATTGTGGTTTGGTATGCAATTTTGAATCTTGTATTTTCAGGGTGAATGTGAATTTTTGATTTACTATACGGAAAAGCAAGTAGAGGCTGCCACTACACCGAATTCACCTTCCGTTCTTACTTCTGTTGAAAGAGTAACGGCAGCTATAGGAAATACTGTTACGAACTCTGCCTTGCTTTGCGACCCGAAATTGACTATTGGAGTTAATTTGAAGTAGTTTTCGATTGATTTTGCATGTCTAACCAGCTGTTATCTTGAGGAAACAAATTAGAGGAGATTTTTACTTTTGTTTTGCTAGGTAATAGTTTTAAAATCTGAGAGGATTTTCGGCTTTAAAAACTTTTGTTACCGCTGCTCTGGATGACATAAATTTATAGGTTAGAAGAGAAGCCTGTACAATTCACAGAGGGTGATTCAATGCAAGGATCGCATTATTGTCCTCAGGCGGGTTATTATATCCTGCAGTGGCGTCATCTCGAGGCAGTACAGAATCAGTCGTTCGATTTTTCTTTGTCTGGTCACAAGTGCAAAATTATGTATTATCACGAATTGTTGGATTCTTTGGATTTTAGGTAAGTTAATGATTTCATCAGATTTTATTTAATACAACCCATAGATTATTTTTTGGCACTTGATTGCCGACTAGAAACACATTTACTAAAGGGATTACCTCCACTTGTACAATCAAGATTGTTAAAAGTGTAATATAATATATAGCTGGTGGTGTATTATGGTGGCGCATGTACAATGACAAAAGATATTTCTGCAGTTTTTACTAAGCAGGAACTTGCCTTTGCAGTGTTTCGATTATAGAACACTCTTAGTCCTAACTTTTTTTTATGAGATATAGTGTTGAGTCTTTCCTTAAGTATTTAATTTGTTATCCTCAAATAAAACGAAATAAACAGTGTTACTGACATTCGTACTTTTTCCTTATGACGATGGAACAGGGAAGAAGAAGGCGAAAAGGAGACTAGAAGCGTTTTTACTTCAATGCTTTAACCAGTTTGGTGATGTCAAAATAACTCATTTTAGGGGTTCAGTGGCTTCATTGGAGTCATGTAGGTCATCATTTTCATCGCTCGCTGCTGCTGCATCATCTCTTACTACTCCGATATCAGCTCGAAAGAATTAGCAGCAAGCAGTTCGAACAAAATCTAGCTAGTATTTTTCGAACATGATGGTTTTCATGTTTCGAAGAAATCTAGTGAGTAATTTTTTGTAGATGGCGGTTGTTTTTATATTATACTGATTTTGGCTTATCAAAACATCGTACTGCTTTGCCTCGTCAAAGTTATCGATCTGTTGGCCGATCTAAAAGCAATAAATTATTCCCAGTGGCCATTTTGTTCATGTATGACTTTAATATAATAAATCTTGGGAAAAAAGTGATACGAGTGAGTTTGAATCTGTGAATAAAAAGCTGACTGACTAATTAAACATGTCGCTTTGATAGGATTATTCTGGACGTATTTGATATTCAATGAAATTCCACTTGTGCAATTATTAGTTTCATTCGACAAGTGCGGCACTGATAGAGAGCAGTGGGATGTTTCGCGGTTATTTCTGTTTTTCTGAGGTAGTATTCATTTTCACTGAATTTCTTTTATATACTATATACCTCTTTTAATACTGGTGTATTTGTTATAATAGGGTATTGAGTAAGAATTTAGGAAGAGTTGTTAACGGGAATTTGAGAAAGTATCAACTCTCACCATAAGATAATGTATTGACCAACTAAATCTACTGTTGCTGCTGTGCCGTTCAGCTTGCAAGTTGTCTTGATACTCGGGATTATTTGTTCATATAGAATCAGAATGGATAATTAAATACTCATGTCGTAGTTTTGTTTTGCTTTTCTTTCTTTGTTTCACTTAACATAATTTTTTCTGATTGTCCGAATCACGTGTGATTGCACCGTTTGCTCAAAAATGACCTACTAGGACTTATCAGTACATAAGTATGTTATTATGATTAGCATATATGTGTTGATGATAATTTTATAAATGGTATTCTTTTTTCTGTGATGTATTTTTCTATCCATTTACGGCTGTATTAATGTGAATATTTTTTCTGTGGTGTTCGAGAAGTTGTTAAATCAGGCCACACTTTGAATTTTTTTCAGTGGTATTTTTCGAAGATTCAAATACAATTGTGGAACATTAAAAAAATGAAATTAACCTTTTTCTCTGCATAATTTTCCAGAAATAGAAATGAATGTTTCAGAATATCTGTTTGAATGCTGAACTTTTTTGCTGGTACGTTTTATGTAATGCAGTGGTAGGGAAGCTACATGATGGCCTATAGAGTGCCTCGTTTAACAGTCATTCTTGCTGATTGTAGTGTGCATATCCCGACTCTTTTGATTGATTCTTCATTTGTTATGTGATTTGTTCAAGTTACTAAACCTATTTTTTTGGCTTGTCAAGCTTTTTCATGCTAATTTGACTTCTGAATCCTGAGTGAAGATGGTTTTTGACCTGGAACAAATTCACTTCCGGGTTTGATTTACTTTTCAATTCAAACTTGTGGTTAAGTATTTCACCATTAACAGCCATCGGTTTAAAGAAGAAACTACTTGGCTTGTTCGGGACGTGCTAATATTTCCACATAAATTTACAGCTAAATGATCGAAAGATTGTTCATACATAGGGTTAGTTATTTGTGGATTCTGACCGATATGCTCTCATTGCAGTTTTCCGTAAATTTTCTTTTTAAAAAAGAAGACAGTAACGTGGTTTCTGCGGTTTTAAGGAGAATTTTTATTGTTGTCACGGAAGGGTACGTCTATTCACTCCATTTTTGGATACTTCGTTCTTTCAGCATGCAGCGATGCCAGCTGCTGAGGGCTACCACTTATTTTGGTAAAATATTGTAATAGAGTGATGTGTCCCTTACTTAATGCATGTATCGACGAAATTTGTGTTTTTGTGAGCTGAATTTTCGCCTGCTGAAGGACATATTCGATTAAAAGGAGTTGACTGTTGGAATATTTGGTGGTAGCGTTGCTGCAAGCTTATATTCGCGTTCAAAACTTGATCTTATTTCTTTATTCGGAAACTTCTTGTATCCTTAACCATGTAGAAGTGCTGCCTTACGGGCATGAAATTCTGCTTTGGAAGTATGTAAAATATCACAGTAATATATAACTGACGAAAGATTTCATCCTTCAGACTGGAAGGAAATCTGGAACGTTAAAATTCCCAATTTCGATGGGAATAGCAAGTAGAAATGACTGATTAAGAAACGGATGGATGCCTCATGTTGAGGATATTTGTATTTACTGCAGGAGTTTCTGAAGACATCTGGAGGCGGGAAGAATGAAATACTAAGAAGTCTAATTTAAGCCTTTCTGTTACGCTGAATTTACGCAACGACTTGCAATGCATGCGAAGAACAAATTGAACGATTTGAGGTCATCCGACAGGTTCTCTCCGTTTAATATCGGGCCGGACAGACGGGTTTTTCGCCACTTTATTGCAAAAAAAGAAATGGAGTGTCGCAGCGTTTCTTCTGTTGTAGTGTAAGAATAGCTGATGGCTAGTTGGTTTGTCGTTCTTCAGATGCTTTCTATGACTTGTCTCTGTTATTTCGTTTCAGGTGTGTTTTTTTAAACATGGATGTATATTTTTTTAGGTCAGGTTGAGAAATTAATTTGTGCAAATTTCACGAAAAGTTTTTGCGTAATTTGCACAAACTAATTTCTTGGTTTTGGAGCAATAAAAGTGGGAGATATATTTAGAGATTGTAATAAAAGCCACAGTCGAAATCGAAAATTAAAGTTCATTGATTGAAGAAAGACAAATTTGTAAGTCAAGTTAATTTCTAAATGATTATCCCATAATTTAATCTACGTAGTGGCAGCAACAGTTTTTGCAGCAGGCTTGTAAAGATGAAGAAATAGTTATAGTCATTTAACATCAATTTCACAATGCAGTCAAAATTGCTTGGTAAAATGAGGTTGGCTTCCGCTTTCATATTAATCAAATAGAGGAAATATCGGATTGTATATCAATGACAACAAAATGGGGCAAAAAATTGACTAAAAATCTTGTTGTTGTTCTAAAAAGAATGTAGAAGCAGTTATCCAATTTATGCCTGCAACTGAAGGAAGAATGAGAGACTAGCCGATCCAAGAAAGCTTTGAATAGATTATATTATGTATATCTTAGATGGATCTTCCATAATGCTTATTTGGCTTCGAAAAATTTAATTATATTCTTAAGTATTTAATTACATACTTATCTTGCTTTCTAAGGAAAAAATAATTAGCTAACTCTCTTTTAAGCAGCATCCAATCAATATCAGATGAATGAAAAACGACCATTCTCAGCATCACTCTTTATCTATTTATTGTCTTGGGTCGTTTGATTTTAGTTCATTACACTAATTTATCATTGGGCAATCGTATTCCAAATGGTTTTATTGGTCTTTAATACAGATTTTAGCTCCGGAAATTTTATTTATCAAATACGAAAATAATATGAGAAAAATTTTGAACCACGAGTGTTTCCGCTGCTTACTGGTTTTAGCACACATGAGAAATTGCATTTAAACAAAGGTAGAATTAAAAACGCAAATTCTCTTTCGGCATTTAATTATTCCTGTCTTCTAATGTTGAATCCAGTTCAACTTCCTATTATTACAATTAATGACACTTGCATCTGTGATACTTCATGCAATAACAATTAATCATTCTTTCGAGTGATACCTCAGAAAAATTGTGACGCACCAATCCGATTCTCACGTTTATAGACGAGTTTGCTATAAGCTTACGAAACACAATCAATTCTAAGAGCAGAGAAAATAATTGTTGGTGTTAAAACAGATACAATTGAAATTAGATAGAAATTATCATACTCATTTTTTTAAGAACTAAATTTAAGCAGTAATTTAGGATGTGCAGCAGCATGTCAATACCAACAAGGACAGTATCAATTACGATTCGCAAGGGATCAACAATATGTTCATCTTCAACTTACATATATTCGTTATCCAACAGGAACTAACACTTGGACTGGCGTCGCTTTTGGAAAGTCTATGGTTAATATATGTTTGAATAAGTTGTGCGGGTCTAAAACTTATCGTTTGATATAAAAGTCGAAGATTTATGATCTCAGAGTTAATGCATGAGATTTTAAATTTGTATACAGTATTGAATTTAATTGTTTTAGAATGATGGTCTTGATTTCATTGGCGTACGTATATTGGGCAACAAGGTATTAGTAAGTGACGAATTTGTCCGAGGCTTTAGACCACCGGCATTAGATGCTATACAAAATGTAATTATCCAACACGCTTCATTACATGATGGCAATTTGCGGGTACGACTTGCTAGACCAATACTTTCAAATGATACTGCTGACTTCTCGCTGGCTAGCTGTTTGCCTTGGCAGGTCGGTCCCGTTATCTGATTAATTAGGGAAATACTGGCATAGTTTTTAAATTAATTTTAAGACCGAACTACGATTATGCAGATTTGATCGCTTGTCTTAACAATACTGGATATACGCACCGTTTGATTTACATTACTTATGTCCAGCTGTTCATAACGGTAGATGTAGAAATAACTAAACTAGATTTTTTTTTTTTTCCAGTTTCCAATTGCGTTATCGCCACTCGATATCACTGGACAAATTCGTAAGCACCAAATCACTCCTCAGGGAATGGTTGTCTGCATGGATCGATGTCCGTGCGGACCTGCTTCCACCCCGAACCAATGCCAGTTATGATAACGATTAATCTTTTAATGTTCTGAAATTGATTCATTTTCGTACAATAGGTTTTATTTTATCAGGGCGACTTATTTATATAAAGTTATTTTCCAAATTTAACGAAGATTTATGTTACCCGTGCTTTATGTAAACAATGAGATAATTATAAAATCTACCACCCTTTTACGGTGAAATATAATCGAAAAATGAAGGTAAAATGATATTAATCATAAGCAAGTCTCACGCCATTAAAATACTACAATTACTGCCTTTTATGCTTTTCCATTTATTCTCTGTAATAGGAAAGAGACGAATGTATCGGAGCATGATGGTACCGTGAATACTCCTAATTTCTACATAAAAACATTCTGCAAAAATTTTCTTTTTCGTCCTCTACAGTCTATTCTCGATGGAATGGAAATAAAATCCCTCAATGATAGGTTCACGAAATAAAAAAACATGCAAATAGCAAGACATGATCGTACAAAACAGTAAGTTAATAGAATTGACAAGATCCATATAGTTTCAGTGGTAGTATGAAAAGAAATATGATATTTATTGGTTTCCCAGAAAGCTTCAATTATGCAGTTCTTTTGGTTCAGAATAGAATACCAGAATACGAATGACAACTTTGCAGAATTTCTTGGGAAACAATCATACAAATCTCACTATAGGAATAAATAAATAATTTAACAGGTTAAAAGAATGTTACTATACTGAAAATTTTATTGTAATAGTACGAAGATTTTAGCTACAACAATTGTTTTATCATTCCATTATTTAAGATGTAGTTGTTTACAACACTAATCCTAAACAGAAAAATTTATGGCTGATCCTGATAGCAATCAGTTGATATTTGTCACAATCCATTCAATAGAATTATAAATCCCAACTAAACAGATGATGTTTAATTAGCATATCTCGCACACCCTCTTTTAATGGCTGATCAAACGAACTTCGTATCGTAGTTGGTAGCATGTTCGAAAAGGCCTGAAATTAATATAGATTGTATAAAAACACTACTTTATTTAATTATTTAAAAGTTAGACTGTTTACTGAACTGTATTGGACTGGAACAATTTGTTTCATATTTAGGAGAATGGGATTTATAACATATATAATGCGTGTGAATGAAAATTACACTTAAACAGTTGTGGAATTTCGTTACATTTCAAGATTAGAAAAACAAAAAAACGAGAACAAATAACTTAATGCAGCACAACGAGAATCGGTTGGATCATTTTTGGCCAATCCTTCAGAATCATACATGATCTCTGAGATATCTCTAGATAGTAATTTACTAAGTCTATGATGTTTCTCTAGAGAAATATATAAAAATACCTTTTTTTTCAGTGTCTCATTTAAATTCAAATTCTTTTTCCTTCTGACAATATCCGCAACTTCATAATCAACACTTAAATTAAAGGAAAATTGTGCCAGAAGTCGCAGTTCACATTTGATCTATAAAAAAAAAAAAGAAAAAATAAAATCATGTTTTTATATCTTTTTATTTTGACAATAACCACACTTATTTAAATGCGAAACCCGAAACATCCAATATTTTGTCTGATTTCTGAACGTGCCTTCGCTTCATCTAATTGATTCTCAAAGTTATTTGCCTTAATGAAGCATCTAAGAATATCTTCAATGTTATCATGAACAGTCATGAATAGCAGAACCTACGCAATTTCGAAATTCAAAAGAGAAATTTCAAAAATGCTAACCTGTCTCCATATGGGTGATCGTATAAATGACCATGAATGATAAAATTTAATTCTGATTTGTTCTTGTTCTGGACAACTACACAGCAAATCAAACCACAAATGAAGACATTGTTCGCAAACTGCTAGAGCAATTAAAGAACGAAATTTTACATCCATTTGTGCACCAACTGCATTGTGCGATTCGTTGATCAATTTCACAGCTCGGAATAACAGTTCTTCTGGTGTTAATACCTAGTAAGCGTAAGTTGACAACAGGTCCTATGTATTATTTTTGAGATATCGCTTAATTTGTAATGCTATTTAAATTTATTCCTACCATTAAAATTTGCTACGAGTGCTAATTTTTATTGCATTCAAACTGTACTGTTTCTGACATCGAGTATTATATTATAATATTCAGATTCCGTGAGAAGGGGGTATTAAAATATACTCTTGGAAATTCGATTAAGCTGATGTCGGAATTAAATGCTGGACTGATAAGGAGCATCAACTTTCCAAAAGAAGCTCGTAATGCCAACTACCCATCTATTTGTTCATTTACTAATTACATTTCCGATGAAGTGATATCAAATATGAAAGATAATCAAATGCTGCATGATAAACAATGTAGAAAAATAAAATATACTCTTGCTTTCGTCCAGCTTAAAAGAACCGGACAAGTTTAAAGTCTTTCTTAATAATGCGATCATCATTCCTACCAAATAAATTCTGATGTGGATTTCTGTAGTTAGATTAGCTGAATCTTAATGTTGATTATTACAATTCACAAAATTACACAGATTTAATGATGGAATGGGGTTTATCCCGAAAATAATTTAGCTAGCATGTTTGCCTTCCTTTTGCTAGCAAACGTCAGGTTTGATTCCAACTAGGAATCTTAACGTAATCTCCAAGCATGTCTTCAATAAAATTTTAATTGTTTCAAAACTCAACTTTAAATTATGAAATTCGCAAACAGCGATCTCTTAGACTACCATGAAAAAATAAATGTGTAGTTCTCTATGAAAGTATATGCCAAAAAACCATTAAAAGAAAAAAGATATCAGAATTACCTCGCCATCTTGGTCCAAACTGAATGTTGAACAAAGTGTTAGACGGGAATACACGGCGTTATAATGTTTTTGCACAAAACTTTGTGAAATCTCTTCTACAAAAAATGATTCATTTCAAATCATTCAAGGAGAAAGGAAATTACTTTTTTCTTTTAAATAACAAAAAAATACCAATGAAAAGCCATGGATGTGAAGTGAAATTAAGTACACCCGATTTTCGCAATCCATGCTCTAAAATCAATTTTAACGCTGAAGCTAAACGTCTACGGATTTTATCTGTTATCTCTGGACAAACTGCTTCATCACCGTATATTGTATAATCACGCCCACGGTCATCAACTATCTGAAAATGAAAGGCATAAAGCCATCAAATTTCAAGAAACAGAAATAGAATATTAATGTATTTTGAATAGAAAAAAATAACCTCAACAAATTTTGCAGGAAACCATCCTCTTAGTCCATTTACTTCACCAACCCAACAGTGTTCATCTTTTTCACAAATGACTGTTATTATATCATTCTTCCTGTAAGTGACAATATTCGTTATGAGTAAATTCATTTACATGAAGGATTTTTTTTAGTGAAACTGAAAAGTGGAATCAAATAAAAAAAAAAAAAAACCGAAAATTCGAACCTAAATCCTAATTCATCCTCATCTTGCCGTCTAAAATCTAATAATGCTCTCGCACGACGATATTCATGATGTCTTGTTTTTAAAAATTCCTCCTTCTCATTTTGCTGATCCTCTGCCGAATAGTCTGCCTAAAATGAAATTTTGTATAACAGTTTAGAGCGGTAAATAAAAATTTGTGATATGATAAAAATAACTTGAAATGAATAGACCTGTAAGTTGACTATTCTTTTAAACGACTCATCGCATTCAATGAAGTATCGACAGATATGCAAAACGGCATCTCGTAAATCGACGATAAGTTCAGTAAGCCGAACATTTTTCATCTTCGGATCACTTTCCATATCCTGAAAATGATTCATGAATAGATATCAATTCCTAGAAGCAAAACAACTTCATCGTTTGAAATTGTGAAAATGAATTATGGCGCTTAAAACGAACGTTTTAGGCACTTTCTGTCTTTGAAATACCGGAAAGATTATCATATGCAAAAACTTCTAATATATCAAATGGCCTCTTAGGATTACAGAAAGGCAGAAATCTTCATTTAAGCAATTTTCCATCAGCCACTGAAGTTTAAGAGGGTACTGGATCAAAAAAAGTTTGACTTCAAAATCTGTACATAACATTAGTTATGAAATTTAGAATTCGAATCAATTTAATACTTTCTGCTCGTCTTCACATAAGTTCAGAAGTATAGAAATGATAATGAGAGTCAGGAATTAATGATACTTAGAAAATGTTACTTATATTAACTCTTTACCAACAAACTTTTATTAAAAAAATTCGGATCGGAAATAAGGGGTCGTATTGTAAGTGAAAATTTTGGACTCCGATTCCTGTAATGTCGGAAAAAAATCAAACAGTGAAGGTTAAAAGTGCAAACTAACCAACAGCTGATGAAATTTTCTGACATAAATTTTTGAAACCATTAGGTTAATTTCCTATGCATCACTTGCTATTACTAAAAGCTTACCACAAGAAAAACCATACCTGTTCCTTGGATGAAGCAAATATTTGCTGGACAAAACTTTTTGACCCCGCTAATTTACGCCTTCGAACATGTTGTTTAGGTAAATTTGTAATATTATTTGTGTTTATGATAAGTCCTTGGCTAGCTAATAGGATTGCCTGCTGACGTCTTCGAGCTGTTTCGATAAATTCCGTAGTTATTGAAAATTCAAAAGATGTACACAGTTCCATCAAGTACTCTGTAAACAATTTTTAAAGAACGGTCGTTATGCAAGTGAAAAAAAGAAAAAAAAGAGAACTTACCTGGATTACTTATTGATGCAGGAATCTGCGATATTGTATTGAATAATTCTACTGTAACGTTTTCATTGTATTTCATTTCTATCAAATCATCCTCCTTGATTTTCAGAATCGAAATTAACACCTGATAAAAATAAGCAAATTTTATGGTTTTTACAATGGCTTCATTACTAGCTCTGTTTGAACACCGGTTGCTTAACAAAATCTAGCCATCGGTTAGGCCGTCTATAGGAAAATTTATTATTATATAGGATTAGAGATAATCTAAATAAACGGGTCATAAAGCGACAGAGACACTCTGGAAACGGAGGTCATAGATTCTTCTCAGAAAACTGATGTCCGAAGCACAAGGTAACAACCAAATAGCAAACTGAAAAGTTTTCGAAATCTAAGCTTCTTTTACTTATTTCTTTGACATTATTTCCCCGTGTTACGGCACACAACTCAATACATCAGTACAATATATAGAAAGATGCTACTGAGAATATTGTTATTTACCCTGAACATTGTCACTCCACCAAAAACGAACAAACAATCCCAAACACGCAGCAAAACTCGCATGGAAAGAACTGATGCAAAAGCTGTCAGAAACCAATTAACAGTAATTAATGATAACTCAACGTCATTATCTTTTAAAATACGACCCAATTCAGGTAAATGTATCCCAATTAGCTGCTGTGAAACTCGTTCATCTGCCTGAAACTTCATTATTTTTCTTGAACGTTGTATCATAATGTATGGCAAATGATGAAAATTGTCGGAATTATGTAATCAGATAATCTGTAGTTCACTCGAAAGTAAGGAAGAAGAAGGGTTTTGTAGGAAAAAGAAGATAGTAAGAACATGAAATTTTAAGAAAAGATAAATAAATCAGACTTAATGATTAAATTAACTATATGAAAGTGAAAGGAACATCATTCATTACCTGTAAACCAAGAAATGATCGACTGTAGTAATTGGGTGGAAATATATCTTCAATTAATGAAGCTATAACCCAGAATGTCGTTTCTTCTGGACAAAATAGCAATAACGAAGCTGCAATAACACCTATTCCTTGACAGTAACCAACATCCGGATAAATATATGCAACCGACTTTAGAACTCTTCGTAAGCTTTCGATACCTTTACTATCGGGATGCCAAAAACATATATTGTTAGATAGAGTCCTGAAATTTGATTATATTAAAACGTTTCAAAATATTTTTCTTTATAAGGTTTTACATGCTCTACATTTAAATTCAAAAAGAATTTGAAAGAAGTTTGATCGAAAATATGATTTTGAAGTTTTTAACGAAAATGAAACTTAATTTTTCCAAAATTTTAATTGTAACTGAAAATTAGCCATCTTTCACCTTGGTAAATCTTTTTCAATCTGCGCACTTATTGATGATTTATCCTTGTCGCATTGCTTGATTACCTCGAAATAGCTGAAAGCACTTGCCGCTTTCTTCTTTGTTGCACCACAAAATCTCGGCCATAGAAAAGGTCGAAGCGAATGAGCGATTCCAACTTCATGAATAAGATTCATCAACTTCTCACAATCTAATTTCTCTACATCCACCTTCGACCATGTCAACTCTTCTTTTACATCATCATGTCCAAATTCAAGCAGTGCTATCCAACGCATTCTTAAAAAAGTCATGCTATTAACTTGTATTTTTTACTTTTTGTTTATATATGGTACTTATAGAAATATTCACTCTTTTAATTTGTTAAATAGCATCTACCTTTATGTTTTTTCTTTCTTTCATAATACAGTTTTACAACATGAATAGCGAAATGACTATCACACATATATTTGTACCATTTCTATGGAACTTAGAATGATAGATTCAAATTTTGTACCGATTTTGAGACGTTTCAACTGGTAGCAAATTGTTGCTATTAACTTTGCAATCGATATGGAACCCAAATTCATCAAAACTAAAAAATAAAATAAAAATAAACTTCGAAAAATACATCATCCTGACGAAGATGAATAACAATCGCTTTTTTAATCTAAATAATTTTATAGAAATTAATGAAACTTCAATAGTTTTTAAAAATCAAAAAATAAGGATCTAACAAGCAATAAATCACTGCGACAAAATCTTCTTGAAATCACTCAAAAAGTAATTTTGGTCGCTGACTTAATTTTTTGGGAAATATTTTAGAAAATAGTGTTAATAAATGGTTAACGGTAATTCTCAGTCCCCTTTGCGAAGTTCTGTCCGTAATAATTTTTACTGTTTATGTTGAATATTTAAATTATATACCTTATTTTTCCCATTCCTATTCATGAAGTTCAAGAATAACAATCTAGTCATAATTAAATCTAATTAGTGATGATATCTGGAACATAACAATTCACTGTTTCAATTTCAAGGTGAATTCATTATACCGAAGTGATAATATTATAGTTAAACGATATATTGGTTGTTATTTTGGCCTCAATAATGCTTCATCACTCCTTGCTAAATCATATTTTCAGTGAAAAAATAATAATAATGTTCTAGAATAGAAATGGAAAATTTACATTCCCGATGTCTCTGCAAATGAATCGGGTAACAAGGTTGCATTGATTGCTGAAAAGGGTTGTTCAGATATATTGAATATTGACTGATGTACTGGAATATCGGCCTCCTTCTGCCAGTAATTCTCCCTGGCATAATGTCCGATACCTTTCTGATCTTCGTCATCACTAATTGTTTCCGCATATTTTGCATTTTTGCCTTGAAAAGATACCTTATTATATATTAGCATTATCTAAACTTCCTATTAGTACATAATATTTCAATGCCTATCATATTTTCAGGTAACTTCCATATTTCTTCCTGTAATTCTTAAGACTTGGAGATTAAGAAGATGCTAAAAATTAACGTAAAAATTCATTTAATTTTTTAAATAGTTGAGTTTTTACAATCTCCGCATAATTTGTAACTCCTCAATTCGAATTTTCAAAAAAAGAAAATGATAAAAGAAATCATTCTTAGACATGGACAAAGGACAACTTTCGAATTAAAATCTGATAACAGTTATGGAGTAAGCTTCCAATTACATAACTAACCTTTCCTGTATCTAGCCATTATTCCGTTCAATTTTTTCTGCAGTAAAATGAGTCGCTATCGTTCCATTTTGACAAATAATTAGTTACAAACATTCGAACTATCACAATCGCTGTACTTTAAACATCTCTTCTGATAATTATTCTGACTGCTATGCATATTATTACGTACTTTGCTCGAAACCGGAGATATGCTTTATGATATCAAATGACAAATAATTATACAGTACACTAAAAACTTTACAAATCGGAAAATTTGTCTAATAAATCGAAATGAACAACATTGATGATGATAGGATGAAAGCCTTCATTTTAGGAATGAATGATATATTCATGTGAAAGTATTGATTACATTTGAAAAATTTAGCTGAAAAAAGCAGAAGAAAACAAAACAAATGCCGGCAAAGATATGCCAATTCTAATCAAACGTCAAGAAGAAATGATAATTCACATATTTCAAAGGTGAATGACACATGACATGAGAGCTGTAGAGGATGTAAATAGCTAATCTTGGTCATATGAAGCCAACCCATTGTGGGGTGTGGCAGCCTAAGGCCACAGCATGTCATCCACACTATGCAGCAAGCTACAACGAGGCTGGCTTATGGATGGTGACGTCATTTCATCTGATACACTGCTTTAATACTTCTGCCGTGAAAGTTTCTCCTTTCTTGGAGGTATTTTGCAGTCACAGACAAAGTGTTGAATATATCATTTTATTTTTGTAACTACCAGCAGAACAACAGAATAGAATAATAGTTTGAAAGGCGAGAGCGCAAGCCGAAGGAATTTAATGAGTGGACGAATTTGAGGTAGAATCCTAGGATTCAATGAAAAAAGCCCTAGTAGTGAAAACTGACAACTTATATAGTGATTTACAAAGGCATGATGTGATACAATCCTATTAGACACAAAGATAGTTATGTGGATAAAAGAACTATTTTACATTTTATAACAATTTAACCATTGAATATAAAGTTCGTTTTTTAGAACGGGAATTTACATGTAAATCAATTTACCAGATGTTTAAGATTTGGATTTACCAGGTGTTTAAGACGTACAAAATTTATGGTGGAAGAATTTATAGAAAAATTAAAACGAATTTTTAGAATACAAATGCTTTGATTATTTAAATACAAAAGCTATTTTATAATTATTTCGGTTTTCCGATAACCTCCCATTCCACAACTTTCTGTCTTGAAATGTGAAGTAAAGAAAATGATCATCGATTGGTTAATATCAGTATCCCCGAGCTCATATTTATGGTTATCCAGTCTGCTAAGACATATATATTCGCGATTTTTTTTTTTTTTTTTCGAATAATTTGATGAACGGAGATATAAAAAAATCGTATTAAAAAACCATAGGAATATACGTTTTCAATTATGTTCGATGATACGAGTCAGTTATCACTGATAATAATAGCGCAGATGGTAGTCGTACCACCAACACCAATAATGACAACGACAATATTAATATCCAAACTTACTACCTCTAATAATTATAATAATAATAATGATTATTATTATTATTATATTATATAATAATAATATATCATAATATATTATAATATATAATAATAATAATATTATTATTATTATATTATATAATATAATTTATTTCATTTAATAATATTATATAATAATATGATTTATTTTATTATATAATAATATATTATTATTATAATTAATAACAATAATAATTATTATTATAATTAATAACAATAAAAATTATTATTATAATTATTATTATTATTATCAATAACAATAATAATAATAATTATTATTATTATAATTAATAATAATAATTATTATTAACATTATTATTATTTGTCGGTACTGCATTATTATCGGTAGAGGCAATATAATTGCCAGCATTACAGGGTCAGTTAGGTCAGTTCAAAAAAAGAAGGAATGTTAAAGAGACCAATGGATACTCTAAAGCATATAACAATCCAACTTCTCAGGCACTTGTGATGCTCACATTTATTGATTAACTATTCTGATGTATCCGTGATAACTTCCAATTTCTTGAAACAATTAAATCACGTATCACGTGAAGTGTCGGATATTTCGGTAAACAGTAATTTTGATGGAATAGAAGCATTGAGACAGGTATTTGCATTGGCTGACAATGGTTGACAAAACGGCTAAGATAGTTTGAATTGCAAGGTTATTTGTTGCAATTAGACGACACGATAGCCATTGATTTACGGGAAGTATTTATTCCACCGATAACCTAATCAGCGGATAGATAAACGTGAATGGTTAGACAGATGTCGTGAGCATTTTTGGGAACTGCTTTGTTGATGGATGGCTGTGTTAGCAAAAAATGCACTTAATTATCATATTCCAGGTATGCTGTTGTTTACTCTTTCTGGTTGATCTATCGAAAGTTCAGAGATTCCGACTTGCTTCGAAAATATGAACGAAGAAGAAGCTAAGATAACAAAGTCATCGGTTACACTAACCGATAATGAATGTCCGAAAATTTTGGAATCATATCGCCAGAAATGGGTGGTATGTTTTTTTCTGTCATTTTCTTCGAAGGGATGCTTGTAATGAACGTTTCAGTTTTTATAGTAAATACGAAGTACGAAGAAAGTCTGGGGTTTCGGAAATCGAGAATTCCAATTGGTGACAGATCGAGTTATACGTCATTAGTGCTCGATAAAAAGTTTATTGCAGAGAAATCTCGGCATCCAGAATAAGCCAGGTGTTCCATACCAGAAGATATCATGCCAGAAGAATGAGCAAATCCATGCAGCGTGTCTGAAAGTTCTTGATCGGTGTCCATCTCCTTTGGGAAGTAGTGATTTGGAAGCTGTGCTAACATTGTTTTGTGAGCGTGAAGAATGTGACTTCGATGAGAGCTATGCGAACATTTTAGAAATGTTGGTGCCATTACGGTGCAATCTCGATGAACTTTACAATGTATTTTATGCTATAACTACAAAATTTGTGCCAAGGTTATTTCGTTACTTAATTCAGCTTGGATATGCTCACTAATTTTGATGGTAATCTGTTAATATAACTGCTAAGGAGCCTTTTGGCTGGTGTTCTTACTCAACTGGAATTTTTGAAAGAGCATGATCTTCTCACGTTTTTCTCACGTTGGTTTTTTTTTTTTTTAAAGGGACATATCGAAAGGTGCCGTATGCTATCAGCTTATGCATTTGATTGTGCAGTATCACGATCCGTTGCTCAGCTCACATCTGGAATCTCATAAAGTTACTTCTTTTGAATATGGACGTCCGTTTTTCTCTGCACTATTCGCCCCTGAAATTTGCAAACAGTTATTGTATGAGATATGGGACAAATTGTTCGAGAGAGTAAGCTTTTAAATAAGTTTTTGGTGCAGAGAACTGCTTATGGATCTTCATTATTTTCGAAATTAATGAAAAGCAAGCCGGAATTGAACTTAAATTTGACTCATTATAGTTCTACAGGTGAATTTAGCAGAGTTTAACAAATAATTGTTGAGGGTGATCCGTATTTGTTGTTTACAATGGTTTTGGTCTTCCTAATCAATTGCTCCGACCAGCTTATGGCGTTGAACACCAAAAGGTTTTTGCTTTTTTTATAAAATGTTTCTGAATTCTATGTTGTGTAGTTCTCACAATCAAATTTTTATCCTTGCAGTGAATTGGTTGATACGATTCGATTTGCTGTGAAGGAGCTTACCGTAGATGATGTAGACGATTTTTTGGAGCTATCAGTTTTGTTTTTAAGTCAGACACCATCATCTATTAAACAAGTGATTTCATTTGATGTTTAACTGCAAAATTCCTTGGTATAATTGAAAATACAGATTTTTGTTTGTGATTTCGAGAGAATTTTGGTTAGTTTCTGGAAGGTTTTAGTTTTCCATCCTTTTTCATCCACTGGTTATGTCTAATTTCATTTGTTTCTTTAAAATTGTTTTTAATCCAGGATTTTCAACGCGTTTTATTCGGTTCTCGACATGCAGAAGAAATACAAGCTGATATCGCGAAGCTGCTTGCATTGCCAATTGATCCGCGCGATGTTATTCGAATGGGTTTGGATGAAAATCTTAATGCAGCTGTAAGGAATTTGCTTGCAATTTAGTTTGAAAATATTTTTCTAACTGTGTGCCAAAGGTTGCTCTCTGGTAACGTGGAGAATAAGCCTTACAGTACATTCCAGTGCAGTGATTGTGTTACTCATTTTAACGTAGAAATAGTCGTTAATTTCTTTTCTGCCCCACAATTTTCAACTCTGTTTCATCATGTAGTTTTCAACACAGGAATCAGAACCTAATTTCTTCATTATTGACGCTCGATCTCATGATCAGTATTCAGCTGGCCACTTGGATGGTTCCTATAACCTGGATTCTACACTGGTGTGATCCTTTTTTTCTTTTTTTTAAGACACAATTCCTCTTTCATTTTGTTTGAATGTGCTTTCTTATTGAAGTACCATATGTTTAGCTTCAAGTTGTTTCTTCAAATGAATAACTGGCAAATATGCAGATACTCATTAGCTTAGCACGCATGTTTCGAGTAGTTTTAATTTTATCTAATTCTTTATTCCAAGCTCAATTAGAGCATTTGAAGCGGTATTCTTATATACTATAATGTACAGTTTTTTTCAGTTTGTTGAAGCACCACTTCAATACAAATTAGCTTTGTCCAGTCTAGATGCTTATCGATGTGCTTTTCATCCCGATGAACACATTCTTTTTCTTGGTTCTGGACGTGAAGATGACCTTTATTTGCATATGGTTATTGCAAGTTTTTTACAACAGGGGCGAAAGTACATTGCTTTGGTAGACGGAGGCTATAAAGGTGTCTTTTTTTTTCATTTTATTCATCTTGTATTTTTACATGAAATTTCTGAAAAAAATGTTATTTAGCTCTTCATGAACTGCTTGCACCAAATTTTGAACGTTTGGATGGACATTATACAGCCCTTTGCAAGGAGTGTAATAGGCAGCCATCACCTGCGGTCGAAAAAGATCCTCAGAGAAAATCGTCTGTGAGTGTTTTGGAAAAACTGATTACCATTAGAAATCTCATACTAGCTGGTTGCTTTGGTAGTTAAAATCTTTATTTTAGGTACTTTTGCTAGGATGTTGTTGATGTCACTGGTTGTGTATTGAGGACATGCGACTTTGCCGGCAGTTTTGTAAATAAGCCAGTAATTAGAACAACATAAAGTTTTGCTTAGGAAAACTAAGGTCATCAAGGTATGTTTTCAGTGGAAGCTTGGTGTTGGTAGTATTCTCGGCGCAGTCAAAGCAACGGCGCCTTCAATCAGAGAAAAAGTGCGGAAATTGCCTATGATTGTGACATTTGGTCCAAATGCTGTTGAATTTAGTCATGTTGAGACAAGTCAGCGGCATGGTAAACGATATCGTAATGAAAAATCCCTATTTACTCTCAGTGATTCTGATTCTGAAACAGAAACTGTCACCGTCACAACCAGTCCAAAATTTTCTGAATCAAAAGTTAGCGTTTTCATATTTGAATTCGTCTTAAGGATAGCTGAGGTGTCTTGATCATACGAGTCACCTGAAATAGGACTTTCATATTTACTAGATTTGCAATAAAATCAAAAACCCTTTCGGAAATGCAAGAATTTGGTGAATCAATAGGACGTAATAAATTGTAGGTTTAAAGATAAACTTCAGAAGTTGGACGATGTTCTGAAACAAAATGGTATACTGGAATATTTTGAAGGGTTGGAAGTATTTACAGAAGGTGCAAGTCACCGTACTGTGGAATGCTATCTAGCCCTAACAGCGACACATATTCTCGTTTTTCATCAGGAAGAAAAGGTTCATAAGTTTCAAAATCAAGATGTTTATCTCAACTGTGGTTACCCATCCTTCAATTTATGCATTGTTTTCATCTTTAAAATCCAGCAAATTTTCTCGATGTGAAAGCTAGCTTTTTCGAACTTAGACTCGAAAGAAACTTTCTTTCTGTACAGTTATTTTTTTGTGTGTCATAGATTGGAGAAGTCGTTTTACGTGCCCGTCATGCATATGGATCAGTACTGCGTGTTTCAAGCAGAAAAAAAATTCCTGAGCTGCTAACATTCAAGTTCGGTTATTGTACCGATGAGGATGATTACAAGGCAGTTTACATTTATTTTACTCGTATTCCTCCTGAAATCTAGTAATGCCTACATTTATTACTTTCGCGACTTGTCTAGGTGTGATGTAAAAAACCTAGAAAAAATAAATACACGAAGACGATTGTTTTCTGCAATTTCATGTGAAATTAAAAAGCTAAAAAAAATTCCCGCTTATTACGAAATACTGCTCGTACCTTGTTCTGGTATTTTTGAATTCTTTTTCCTTTTGAATTTATTTGAGCTCTAGTCAGTTCAAATGTATGAAAACATTGTTCTAGGTTACCGCAGTACATCGTTTCATAATACCAAGAGCTGGTGACTGCGCAAAATCAATCAAAACAAATATAGTCACACTTCAACCAAATATTCTTGGCTAACGTTACATATTTCATCCGCCGTTCGCTTATTTGTTCTTGTGATACTTTATTTTTTATACATCTCTGTTTTTCACTTCATTTGTTTTCAGACGAGGTTTCTTTGTGTCATAAAAGGTACGAGGACTAAAATAATCAAACATTTTTTGTTCTTTTTTTTCCGATGCATCATAATGCAAAGGGCTGTAGGCATGTATAGCATTAATCGAAACGAATGTAATTACCCCTTAATCAAGTTTTTTCGACCCAGTACTGATACCCATGTATAGCAGTCGTATAGTAAGCCTTCCATTTCAACTACCCTCCTTTTCTGATTTCCAACCAAATTTTTGTGACAGAATGAGATAAGATGATGGGAAAGAAACGGAGGAGTGTTATTTTAATATTCTATGGTCTTTATTTTATCTTTGGATTGCAAGTTGTTTTGTGCCTTCTTTCTTTCTGGATTTTATATAGCATATAACCTGTGATGAAATTTTTTTTATTGTCTAAGACACTCAGATAACTGTGTTATTCGATTCTATCCCTTCAGGGCTTTCTCTTCTTTGTTCTGCACCTTTTTTCTCTGTTTACATGATTTGTTTATCTAGCTTTGTCTGGCTACGTAATTTGAAAGATTTTTTTAAATCTTAGATTTGCATACAAGAATGTTCTTTGCTGGTAGATTGGATGGGAGCTTCATGAGAATCTTTGCAAATGTCCTTTTGCGGAAGTGATAGCAACAGAAGCCAAGGTCGTAACGGCCAAAGAGGCAAATGTCACAGTTTTCTAACCAGTCTTCAGTTTTGGTTGATTTCTTTGTGGTTTTTAAGATTTTATTTTTTAAATAAAGACCCAAATTTTTTGCAAGTCTACGTCTCAAAGCAAAACATTTGTATATGGGTTTTCTAATCATATTATTTGCATAAAATGTCGATGCACGAGGATGGAGTGTAGTCAGAGGGTATGGAAACTGCAGCGAATATTTACCCATAAACTTTGCAAGTAACATATAAAGACTGCTGAAAACCTAGCTAGGTGGCTGATAAAGATACAATCTGTTTGGAGAGTGGTTTCAATATCTTCTGGTATCGTTTTCTTGATCAAGTTCCTTGAAATCTTCCACAAGTGGAAATCAAAGGATACAAGTCTTTTATGAAAAGAAAGTAGATTATAAATTCAATTATTTCAAACAAACGTTGGCTGAGGTTGACTTAGTCAGTTGTGGGAGATGGGTAAGTTCATTGGCTTACATAGAGATGGTAGGCTGTTGCACTTTATATGAGAAGGATATTGAACGAATAAAATAAGATATGGGTAAAAGGAAGAGACTATATAAACATTACAAAACATGCTGAATAATTTCTATGCCCTTCTGTTAAAATCCTGAAAAACCAATTTAACCTAAACAAATTTAATAGATCTACACTGATTTGTCATCACGTATTATGAATAAATACTCAATATATTCAACGTTTCACATTACATATACACCCTACATGTTTCGAAGAAAGAAGTTACGTTTGAATAAAAACATTCATATAAGTTACTATTTGTGTTTTCAACTTTCAGAATAGAGAGGAGAAGGAAGTGAGGAAGAGAGAGAGAGAGGATAAGTTGATATTATGTAGGCTTTTTTAATAACAACATCAAAGGCAATGGTATATCAAATTCATTTCGTCCTAGGCCATTCCATACATCACATCTCTGGCTCATTCCCTCTCTCATAACTGTCATTTATTGAACAAGAAGTTTCCCATTGAGATGTAAAATTGCATGAAGTCATCTTACTGCCTACCATGACCGATATTTGACTTAGACCATTCCTTCTCGGGTGTATGTACGTGTATGTGAAGGAAGTCGGGAAGGATAACGAGTGGGAGATGGCGGGGGGTTGATTGTTACGTGATGGAATGGGTCTGAGTGGTGTCCCCTGAAGGTTGTCGTTCAGTAGAATTTGATAAGGTTGAATGGATTTGGTGCGTAACTGTCGCATCGATGTGTTGCTTCGAATTTTATCGTTATCAAAGCTCTGACTATTGCCATGTAATGAGGATGAAAAATTCGATTAATCATTTTCTTCCTCTCCGACGATATTCATTTTCATCAATAAATTTTATATAAGTTTTATGCAAGTTTCGTTCTTTTTTTCGTTGTAATGCACTGTAATACTAAAGAGTGCTTAATTTCCTTATTACTGAACTTGACCGGTGTTTAGAAATTAGCCGAATCTTGCAAGTCATCTTCATTTTATTTCAATCATAAAAGTTTAAGGATTCTTTCGTGACTTTATTCGGCCACTTCATTCCCCTATTGCTGCTTTTTGCACATCCTTACTGTTCGTGGTTTTGACGATGTGATTTTTGAGTGAGAAAATCCAAGAGTAGAGATCAATTTCAGGAAGTCATTTTTAGGGAAGGAATGCAAATAAATACTGAAGATGTCACGGTGCCATGGGGTAGGGCACCGGATTCCCTGGATATACAGATGGGCCGCTGGCGTATGGCAGTATTTCAGGATGTTCAGGAAAGCTTCGACCACTCCAAGCTCTACTTCCTCTATGATCCAGTTGCAGATGAAAATTCAGGAACAACGTAAGTGAGAAGATTTTTCAGTTTTATCAGGTATTGTTTCTAAAGTTGGATTTTCGTATCACTTGTCAGTTATTGGTAATTGAGACATGTACTGATCATTCTTCCTTTTTTAGTGGTGGACGCAAAGGCAACCAAGGTTTGGTTGTTTTCGATTTGTATCAGCGGTGCTTTACCCGAGAAATACCTATCTTTTGTGAAGGTATAAGTTACAAGCTTAACTGTTTAAAAGCGTTTAGAACTGCAATGATTTGCTTTTTTTTTTTTTTTCAAAATTTATATTGGACCTTTGAAATACGTGTATATTTGTGATTTCTTCAGGAACACCGAAATTCATATTTGCATTGAAGTGTCCATCATCGTCTGGAGGTCCCTTATTTATTATTACTTGTACAACCGACATATACGGTCAAACTGGGGTTGGTTGTTGTCTTTCTGTACTTTTTAAGTGAAATTTTTGCATTCAGATAATACATGAAAGTTTTAGGAGCATATGAAGTATTGGATGCAAAAGACTAGAGTGATACAAAAAAGTGCTAGAAATTTTATTAAGAAAGAAGCATGAAAATTAAAATGATTGGGAGAACTGTAACATAAAAGAGGACTCAGCTTACTAGCTCTCCAGTGAGTTACAAATAACTTGTTTTTCTAGTCATTTTTCAATCTGAGTTAGGCACTCATTTTGTTTTTCAGTTATTACTCTACAGAATTAGTTTGACACGTGATGGGATGAATTTGGAAAGCGAGCCAAAGGCACTGCTGTCAAATTTCATAACAGTCAGCGATACATTCATCGTTTCAATGCGTGAAGATGCACCTGAAGTTGTGCTAATGACTGCTCCTGGTCTTACTGTTTGGCGAATCAATTGTCTCACCGAACAACCTTCCAGCCCAATCGAATCTTTCTCAGTCTCAGAGGCAGACCTCAATCATTATTATGACGCTTATCTAAGCCAAGGGTTTGATTTTTCTGTCTTCACTTTTTTCGACAGTAACAACTTAGAATTGATGAAATTGATTTTAAACTGTTGAGTTTTGTCAAAATTGTCAAATTTCTAACATCTAGCACATTTGTATTCATTTTGATGAAGTCCCGGATTACATTTACCATTATTTTCATGGTGGAGTTTGTTTTATTCAGCGGTTTTCGCTTTCCTTTTCAGGAAAATATATTTTCTTTCCCAATCACCTGATGGACATTTTGATCATTCTCGCATTCACGTTCTTGAAATCACAGGACAACACAACTTACATACTGTGATGTGCAATCCTGATCCTGTGCGTGGTGTACCATGTGCTCGTAAGCAGGCTGCTATTAATTCTGTGGCGGGTATGTTGAAGAGTTAATCTTTCTGTCCTTTTCATTTCATTCATGTGGATTTTTTCATACTTCGCGATTTGTTTATGATTTATCGAAAATTTTCAGCAGCACACAGTTTACAGGATACATTCTACTTGCTGGTGGTGAAATTAATTATGGCGACTCGGTATCTCGTCTTGTTGATTACTGGTTTCTTGATCTTTCAACTTTCAAATGGCAACAGATTCCTGCAGAAATGCCAATCCCTTTGATTGAACCACGCCTTACAACTACCAATTCGGGTTTGCTTCACGGTTTTTGATGTCGATTTATGCCTCTTTTGTTAGTTGCTATCCTGAAATTGTACTAACGACGAAAGGACGTTTGAAGCTAAGTGAGATTTATGCACTATAATAATTCAATGATTATGAATTTTCAGGAAATATTTATTTGTGGGGTGATTTCGACCAGCCATTGCCAGGTATGCCAACCGGAACACACCTGCGTATTCTGAAAATAACTGGATTTGAAAACATTAAACCACCTTCTTATGATGAAGCATCCAAAAAACCCACTTCACCTCCGTTTATTCCACAAGGCCCGTATCCAGCGGACACTGCAGCCGGGTCATTCCCATCGTATCCTAGTCTTGGTTTTGTACCAGGTGGTAATACGCAAAATATGGCTCCTTATCCACAAAATGATTCTCCCTATCCACAGAATAACCCCTCTTATCCGCAGGGTCAATCCTATTGTCCGCCGGGACAAGCAACACATCCTCAAGAACAACCGCGACATGGTTATCCGGAGTCGGTACCTTACCCTCAGAGTGACAGCCGTCAGAATCCTTATCAAGGCGGTACGCCGCAGCAGCCATATGGTGGAACTCCGGGGCCGTTTACTAACCAACATGCTTATTATCCACCACAGGAAAAGCAGAATTGCTGTCTTCAGTGAGCAGAATTATTCAACATACAACTCGTTATTAGCCATCCCAAATATTTATTTATGCTGTGAACAATGTAGTTTAGTATCCGGGATTTTGTCCTTACTAATTTTAATAGAATTCTTGATGTATGTTTCCGAAATCTTCAGTATGTTTTTAGCTCCACGACAGATCTTCGTTCTACATCTTAGCATAAATTTGTTTCTTTTTCCTTTATTATTTTCATTTGTGCCCGAATATGCTGCGTTATGTGATAGTCATATACATTCTTTTATTTGTAAAGTTAGAAAGTTATGAATTTCTATTTAGCTCCTGTACTTTTTTTGCGTTAATTTTGTTTCCTATATTTTCTGTATCCCCAAAGTTATCGGGTACCGAGAAAAAATACTACTTAACTGTACGGTCGGTAATGCACCAATATCTAGTCAAAATATGCTCTTGCTTTTATTTGAAGAAGAAATATTGCTTACCCTTTTTCTTAAGGAATAAAGAGTGAGATAGATAACCACATTCTTTCCTGCTTTTTGTTTTACGGAAGTTTTTTGTTTTATTCATTTCAAGCTATTTTCTCTTTAATTGGGAACCCATTTCAACATATCTCAACCCAATTTTTAGTTCACACCGTCTTTGGATGACGGACACTTCCACCTTAATTTCTGCTTTTTTCTGATTATTTTCATTATTCCTTTTCTTTATAATGTAATTATAAGTATTGTATTCATTGACCTTCCACATCTCGCCACCATTAGTCGATCACATTCTGTCGCTCTTCCACTCAGTTCACTTACCTTGTATTTTCATGTAGACTTCATACTTTTCTTATTTGATTTTACGGTTTTCAAATTTTCGTTTTACCGTTCATAAGATATATATATATATATATATATATATGTTAAAGTTTCAAAATTTTCAAAAAATTTGTAGAACATAACACACTTGATAGAATTATGTCTCAGTTCGTTTCTAGACAGCACGTACTAATAAAGCATGAGTGGATTTTCTGATGACATCTGATCACAGCTACCAAGTTCCGAGTTGATTTTTAATTGTAGTTACATTACATAGATAATTTCTAGCATCACAGTTACTGGGAATTATTAATTTTTAAGAAATACTTCTACTGTACAATGGTCGACCTAGTTCTATCTAAAGTTACTTCCTTATGGCCATGCCTGATACAGTGAGTCAACTGTCTCCCTGTTTACCTGTTCGTGACACTGTACTATTATTAATACGAATTAACTTTATTCATGGCTTTGAGATTTTCATGCGATTAGTGGCGGTGTAGTGCTGTTAAAATAAACACCATTGATTTTGCTTACGATTTTGGAGAACTTTAGCCTTGCAGAAAGAAAAGATGTTATTTTCTTACGGTGCTGTACTTTCGATGGGTTATTTTATTGATAAGAAATATTTGATGAATATAAATTGAAAGGAAATGTGAATTTGGTGCAGTAAGAATGAATTTTTTATTCATTAAGGTAGAATTTTTAAAAATTTCAAATCTCTCTGCAGTCATTGAAGTACCTTCGTCAGTGTTTTTGAGGGGCAGTGGGGTATAGAAAATATTGCAGAAATTATGTTGAATATTACACAAAACAAAGATCTTAATTGTCGTTAATTTGAATGATTACTTGAGAACGAAGACAGTAATATGTTCAGAAGTCTGAATGTTGCCGAAATATCCCCAGAGATAAAGGAATTTATGAAATATGTTTTTTACACAGTAGGAAGAAACAATTTTTCGTCAAATTGAAAAGAAACTTCTCTCTATAATTTGGTTACACTTGTGGATAACGAATAGATAATAGGGAATTCAATGTAAAACGAATAGCGCTGTGTATTGCTTAGAAAAATATGTAATATTGTTTGGGTAATGTTGAGGAGACCCGTGAGAAGATTTGCTATAAGTTAGGAGAGATTTTCATTAGGAAATGAATCTAAATTTTTCAATTTATTCTATCGAAGAATCTTTCCAAGATCAACAATTCTAGGGAAGTTAACCTATAGAAGATAACAATAAGGAATATCTAGAAGATTCCCTTCAATACGGGATATTTAATAGGACCTATGGAACTAAAAGTAGCGTAACGAATTCCAGAAGTAACGATTTCAGGAAAAAACAAATTACAAGGAAATGACATAATGAAAGTGTGAAATAGGAAAAGGAGGAAAATCTTCCATTTAAACATACACACGAAAGGGAATTACGGAACATGAAACATCGAAATCAAAATCCATGACAGCAATAAATAATTAAATTCGAAGAGGAGATAAAGAAACTCATCGATAAATTTGGTTCGCTGATTTGATAAGATATTTCTAGCTTGGTAATTATTACTTCGAAGATTGTATTGCAATACTTACTTTGTCGACCATCAGCTAAGCATTCTTTGAAAGTTTTATCGTTTGAAAAAGTGGTGGAGATAAACGGCTTTCTCATTCATATTCGAACAGAATTATTAATGAAAATTTTGCTAGCTGAAGTCGATCGTACTAATTATATTTCGGACTAAATTGTGAACTTAATTTTCGAGTAGTGACAGATCCAAGCTGGAGTTAAAAAATATGTGTGAATCAAAAACTTTCTAAGCATTATTGAGTCATTTCGCAATGTAAAAATCCTATGTTACACGAGCAGCGCATCATTTCAAGTCGTTCGCTGATCGTAGGGTACTATATACGAGTTGCACTCGTCGTATGATTACTTAGTATGGAATACTTTGAAGAATTGAACTGAAATCTAAAATTTCAGGACTTTTATGTAATACTTCACTGCTGAAATCTGGAAATGTCTACTACAGCTGTTATGCGCTGTACCTACGACACCAAATAAACTTGAGGATACGGCTAATTTCCTAGACAAATAGCTTCTATGAGAAAATAACTGGATGTGAGCAGAAGTAAAACGGAGTGAATGAGGCATATCGATGGAGAAGAGGAAGAATTCAGCGGATGACTTTCTGGTGCAGTATCATCTTCAGCAACAGCATTCTCATTGACTGCTTCAGGAATCAGGCTATCTTCTCCGGCTGTTCCGCTAACTACGCCTTCATGATCTACTATTGAGGCCAATCGTGGTTCAGCTATCTCGTCAAGTTGCGGAATGTTGCAATCAAAGTCGCAAGAGTGCAACTTATCTGCATGTAAACCCTAGAAGAAAAACCAATATCGTGGTCGCAATGTCGGATGAAATCATCAAAATGTTGAAAAATGGTTCCCCTTTCTAAGTAAATTGGCTATAAAATATATTAATAACCTTGAACATATTTCTCAAGCTTTTACACATGATTACTTGTGCGCTTTCTGATCGACAAATTCCCTTCATTGCACTAATATATTCTTGCAATTTATTGTTTACTTCTTGACAAACCTAAAAAATCGTTATAAACTGACAAGCAAAATTTTTTAATCGAATTAATATTTAAATTAAATGAAAAATCAAAGTTTGTAATTATTTAAATATTATTTTTTTTACTAGACTTGTGTTAACCTGATCATCGGGATGCTCCAGAAACTTTTCAGATAAGTAAGTCCCAGCGCTAAGCGTCATTTCCCCGATTCGTTCTTCCGTTAAGCATTTACGATGTTCCCTTAATATTTCCTGTCCTTCCTGTAAAAAAATGCAAATAAAATGCATCCAGAGAAGCATATTCAAAAATTAAATGGAAGTGGATTAAATTTAAAACTTCAGTGCGTTTATCTAATACGAAAGAAAAAAATCTGTTGAAAAATAAAAATTAATGTTTTAGGAAATAAATAAATCAGTGGTTTTTTTTATGAAAAGAATTTAGTTAAAGAATTAAATTAAATGTCAGCCCATGCTATTCTATTCTTCCTCAGAAAAACAAGCCAAATCGCTCCAAAAACGAAACAAACTAACCTGTGAGCAAGCATATGTTAAGAGATAATAACTCTTCAAAAAGCTGCCAGAATTTTTTCGATGAATTAATAGATCGCTAACTGTATTTGAAGCCGCAACAATTTCATTATGTTCGCATTCATGCTTAATCGGTCCAGCATCCTAAAAATTTCCTTCTTAATAAATGTCAACAGAAATGAAATATTCCATAATTCTGCTATGCTTATTTGAGGTCACAAAACTTGGCACGTTTCTATTCCACCAGAAATTTTTTCGCAGAAGAATAAGGATCTATGTTTATTCCTATTCTTTTCTCCGAATAGGTAGTAAGTTACCGCTTTTCAATTTGTTTCACAAATATCTACCCAACTGATAGATTCACTTGAAATAACATTCTTCCAGTACTTGAATTACTTAAATTAAGTCTATCGCTTAAACAAATTTCAATAAATACTTTAGAAGATCAATCTGAATACAAAATGTCCAATAAACGGATTCCCATAACAGTAAATAGACAATAAAAGTTGTTGATAGATTATCTACCAAAAATACAAAGCATTTAAGTTATCCTTCATACTCCTGCAAACTACAAGTATGATATATCAAGTGAGGTGATTTACCGCAACGCTTTCTACAGCAACTAGTTAATCTTAATTCACATTCCAATTTGAGTAGTGCAAGTAACATATCACCCATAAAAATCTGAAACGTTGATGTTATCGCAGGAAGGATACAGCGTTTATTTTTATAATAGAACAAACATTCCTTACTCTTTCATCAGTCCTGACAAATTCATCTTCCATACTTCCTTATTCTTTGATTAACAATTTAGGAATAAAGAAAATAAGTTGTAAATGCACAACTAAGGGCAATTGCAGCTTGAATATACAGATTAAACTAATTACTCTACCTATCATACAGTTAATTAAACGAAGAATCTATTTTGTCGATTTTAAATAGTGTTGTTCATCTAATTCGATTTCATGTTAGTAGGCTAATCGACTCCTTTTCATCCTTACCTATTTCTCTTATGTAGTAAGCAATTTTCAACCAAACTATGGGAAAATATTACTTACGTGTATTTTTTTACCCTTCACGAAAAAAAAAAAAACCCCTAATTTTTCAGAACTTTCAAGAAATTAATTTATTAATTGCTGAATTAGAAGTCAAAAATACATGCTATTGCTTATAACATATTCTAAAAAATATAAAAAGAGATAGTCGAAAGATTCTGTATAATGAATACTATGTATCAGCTGTAAAATAGTTTTCCGAAGGATTCGTAAAACCAAAAGTAATGAAAGCTTACTTTGATACATAAATCGAGCTGCCTTAGATGCTCACATTGATTTTCATTGATTGTAACGACATTATCTTTCAGTTCATATAATGTCCATGCCCATTCATCCAAGATATTTATGAAACATTTCACCAATGTTATATAATCGCATATCTTCAAAGGATAGTAAGGACAAATTAGCATCTCATAAATTTCAATTCCAATCCTCACATATCACTGAACTTTGTTCTTCCTACTACTCATATCACTTTTCTACGACTTTGCAAAGCGAAAATACTAACTGTATTAAAGTCTTCGAGGAAACACTTTATCAATCAGTTATATACTTAAAAATTGAAGTGTGAAATAACTGACCTGCAGTGTACTTGTGATACTACTCAATAATAGCAGTAGAGCAAATTCAAATTTCATCGAAAAATACTCTAATTTGCTGGCAACTTGTAACAAGCCTTAATAATATTGGCCGAATTGATGGGGTATTTACATGAATTTCCACAAGATTTTATCAGAAATTCATTTATTGGCTTTGACAACAAAAAATGCTTATTACAGCCAAAATATGCGAGAACGATGTCAATCTTTATCTGCAACATCATTAAATTTAGCTTGCAATTCACAATAATTATTTCAAAAGACCTCTACAATTAATATTGTATATTGTAAAAGTATTCGTTAAGTGGATTTTGATTTAAAATTTTAAAAATTATTTCAGATTTCCAAAATTGCTTCAACGATGAAACATTGTTGTCACAACAAAAAACATTACTAGTAATAGAATAAGCAAAGGATTGCCCTCAACAAAAATTTGTTATTTTGAAAATTTCATCAAAAAATTTTAAACGAAAAATTTAGAAAAAAAAAAAAAAAAAAGAATCCAAAAAGCTGACATACTAAGAAACTAAATAACAACAAGCAAACCGAGATGGAAAATAAAACAACGGGGAGTTCTCAAAGGGAACATATCGGTCGATATCTCAGTGCACTAAGAAGGAGATAAATACTTGTGGTCAATACTCTCCAGCGAAAGCAATTGCTTATTCCTAATAAATAATGAAAATAGAAATAGAATCTGCCTAATAACTTCATGCAAATTATTTTGCATCACACAAATATATATACAATGAATTTACTGAAATTCAATCAATAATTGTAAAAAATGATGCATTACGATTGATTCTATCCTACTGATATGTTATTCTAATGGTGGTATTTCTCGACAAAAACAAATAATCTATTCAATAGTATGTTTCGAACCAATAAAATTTATGTAAGTCATTTGAATTCGTGCAGTTTTTTCAAAATTTTTGTCATCTTAATGAGAAATTATCTTGCAGTATAGAAACGGTTATGTAAAGGTCTCTTACATTTTCAAAATTAGAATCATAGTCAATGAAAATAAGACATAATTAGCAAAAAATTTGGAAGAAAGTGTAGAAGATTACATTTGAGCAAAATCAGATGGCAAACATGTTGATCAGTTATGACAAGAAATAAGTAATCTGTAAGGGAAATGAATTAAAGAAAGTACTTGGGATACTACACATAAAGGACTCTTTTGATGTGTTTTATGGATAAGGAAGCTTCAAGTTTTTGTTAAATTTCGAAAAAATGTTGTTCTTTGAAATTTTTTCTGAACTACCGTCTCTTCTTTAAATCCACTACAAATCATCGAATAACTTTCAACAGATGAATAGTTTGATAAAAGCGAAGAAAATAAGGAAGGAAAAAAGAAACAAAAGATTAGGTAATTTCATTGTTTTAAAAGTTACATATAAAAAGATTTCACTTGGAAGAAATCAAGTGGAGTTTGATTTTGTCTTCTATATCAGATTAAATAAGACAGAATTATGATAAGAAATCGTCATATCTGAGTTAAGTTTGAAACGCTAAATTATACCTTTTCTGTAAAGAAGAGAGTGAGATCATCTAGAAGCTCACGTTTTCACGATATAGTACGGAGCATCACTGAAGTTGTGCTATGCAAGTAAGCAGCAAAATTCTGATGATTCAGTTTCTCCTTCCTGAAAAACATTCTAGAAGTCTCCTGCATTCTGGAAAATTAATCAACTTTGCTCTTAAGCATTATCCATTTTGCTAAAGCTATACTGATATTTTGCAACAGTTCTCGCAATTGCATTTAATATCGTTGCCGTCAGCTTTCTGGAATTGGTTTTCAAAACAAGATTTGAAGAGCAACGAATTGTAACATATAAAATTAGGGATAATAACTTATAATTAAAGTGTAGATTTAGGAGTGCACTTCAAGTACTAATTAATTACACCAGGAACATGTATGATTTACATCCAATATCAAATGAAAATTTTGATTAATAAGATCTGAAGGAGACTTTGTTGATCGGTCCAATTGCGAACAATACCATACACCTGCGCTGTTACCTTGCTATTGATTGCTGCTGTTTAATGAGTAATAGTATCGTTATGGAATTTCAACTAGCCAACAGTAAAACAAAGATCGATTGCGTATGATATTGAATTCCCTGTTTGCTAAATATATTCGTGCAATTTACAGTCGGGAACAGTTATATATTTCTAAAGATTTTATACTTATTCCTGTAAAATTTAATCATAAACAAACTAAGTTTTGAAGGAGTAAATATTAAAATCTTTATGATTGTCGAATAAGTTAAGCATGCAATGCTAAAGAAATATGAATGGAAGACATGTTTACTGATCTGCGCTTTTTAAAAAAACAATACCAGTAAAACTTTACAATGTAAAGTGTCACAATAAATTACAATCAAACTATAATAAATTTGTTGGGAAAAAAAAGCGTTCATTCAATTTAAACGCTAAATGCTTCAATTAAGCAATTAGAAATAAAGGCATTGCGATACATAGAAATCCACAGAAGAATAACCTAACTTAGAAAGTCGTGCTTGAAATACTTTCGCTAACGATATACAACATACCATGAAATTCATTTTTCATTATCGGAATTAGAGGAAGAAAAAAAACTTGAGAAAAATAAAATTTCGGATAGGCTAAATTTGAGGTAATATAGCAGCATATCGGAGAAAATAGGAATGATAATGTGAAAAATTCACATTTCGATAACGCCTGGAACAATTAATAAAAAATATGTGTGAGAAGTGCTTATTTTGTTAGGAACTTTGGTGACAGCACCAGCAAAATCGACGTCGACATTTTGATGATGCAAAATAAGTGAAAGGAAAGGAGTTTTATTGCCATCATAAACAACTTTTTTTCTCTTTTTTTTTTTTTCGCAGTTGAGGAAAATCTAAAAGCACTATAGTAAGCATTAGAACGAGGCCTTTAAGGATGCCAACTGCAGACATATAGCATAGAGGATATCTTGGTGCAGAGAGCCTTTTTCCATACATTTAGAAACCGTGAAATTGACCGATAAAAGATAGGCCCATCCATGCAAACGTTTTGCACTAGCCTTTCTTTTTTCTAGCCGCAAGCTTTAGCTATAAATGTACTTTACTTTCACAGCTAACAAAACCATTTTAACTCCTTCATTCAAGCTCCTTCATCCACGCTGTAGACTTTCATTTATCCGAACATTTCTCATCATTGCTTGTAAAGCTAACATAGCCAAAACTGGGATACCAATGATGATCATCAATGCTTCCTTTTCAATTTGATAACTTCAAAAAAAAAAAAAAAATCCCATCTACATTTGCGTTTTATTCTTTTTCTTGGACATTAGGAGTCCAAAAAAAAAAAAAAAAAAAAGAAGGAATAGAATATCATTCAATACTTTGGATAAGGTTTGCTATAAGTGAAGAATAGGAACAAACTGTCTATGACTGAAAATATGATATGAAATCCTGAAAAGGGTAACTAAAAGATTATTATTGGAAACAAAAAGATAAAATAGTATAGGATCAGGAATCATCTAAGCAAAAACTGAAGAATCATTAATTGATAGAAAATGCCGATTATGTAATTACGAAAATCAAACAGAAATCACCGGCCATCTTATGAATTCATTGGAGCAACATTACAATCAGATTGCAGAAATGGAACACTGGAAGTATTGCAAAATATACCTACCTGTTATAAAAACATGCTGACAAATGGGACGGGTGGTAGAAAGTGTAGATGATTTAAAATACTTTGAAATTTTACGATCAAAACAACATATTCATCCCGGATATCATTGTAATTAAAAGGATGTCACAAGATAACTAAAGTGAAAAAGAAAGAGCATAAATACAATAAAAATTTGAAGTTTAGCGGATAGAGGAGAAAGGGCCGTAGCGTGATGTTTGTTTAAAAGGCATTCAAATAAACTAAATGACTTAAATGTTCGGTATTTTTAAAACTAGGCCCGAAACATCTATGGGTCATGGCGTATTTAACCGAAGTGATAATTAGTCAGAAATGTGCTGTATTGCTGTTAACAGATTGCAGGTCCCTGTTGACCCAAATGGTTTAGCACTTTGGGAAGTTCATTTATGTGGGAGATAAATGAACAAATATTCTGATTCATGAGCAAAATTCGGCAATATACGCATGTAGAAAAACGAGACGTTTGATAAGACCTGATAAAACAACATAACTAATAGGTGAAAAGACCTGATGAGTAGTATCACAAGCTCTTTTTATTAAGTTAATACAAATCCATATATCGTCAAGCTAGCAAAATGCACTTGGATAAGTTCCAATTCAAAAAGTGAAATTCACATCATAAGATTTTGCATTAACATATCCAATTATCTGCTAGACATTAACGAACCAAATTTTCCGTATCCATTATTTTTGATTCAATGAAATGTTTCCTAGAAATATCTTTAAGGAGCACAAATTATGATCTATTGTTGCTAATAACAAGTAATGTGCAATTCATCAAAACAAAAAAACAAAAAAAAAAAAAAAAAAAAAAAGAAAAAATGAAACCCCATAACCCATCCATAATTTCATGCTATTATGATTAATTTAGTTTTCTGATAGTTATAAAATGATTTAAATTGTAAGCGATGTCTCGGCGTGGAAAAAAATCCCGACGAGAAAAACGCCAGCGACAGGAGCTCGCTAAACAAAAAGTTCAATTCCGCAATACATTTCGTAGAGTAGTACGATGGAATTTGCGGATATTGGAAACTTGTGCACGCTTACTAGTTTATGCTATTACTTTTGGTGTACTGATTTTCTTATTTGCTTCTGTATGTTTTGCTATCTTTACTTTTATTTATATTTTCTGTAGGAATAATTCGTATATTTCAGTATAAAGAAAAAAAAAAAAAAAAAGAAAGAAAAGAAAAGACGGGAACCTGAAAAGTAATAATTCAAAGGAAATTAAGGTATAAGACCTGTTGAAAAGTATAGAACATGGACATTTATTCACTATTAAAAATTGCGGTAAAATGATTCATATTTTATAGATATTTCCTGTTTTATAAGACTTTGATCCACTTTTTCACTAAAAATACCAATAAATTTGAGTGCAACCTCCTAACTATGAGATCAACTGAAAACTGAAGCAAACATTGATAGAGGAGACCCACTAAATATTTAAGGGAAATTAATTCTGCATAAGGTGATCTTTGAATGAAACATCATGGTAATAGAATATTGCAAATAACTTCTCATTTAATACTGTAATTTGAATAATTATTTAAGTTATCCTCAATTTATAACTATTTTTACCACAATTTAAAACTGTTTCAACTCTATGATTTAAATCCAAGGAGTCAAAGTATGAAGGATTAAAATAAAAGGGAGATGGGAATTTTGAAGTAATAAAATTGATGCTATCGCTTTAAAAATCTCCAACAAAAGACTGGACAATTCATGACGATGAGAAGATTGAGAACAACAACTTGAAAGTTCAAGTTCAAGATCTGTTGAAGTGAAGACAACAATTTAAAAATGCTAAAATCTTTAAAATTTAATCAAAATTTAAAGTCAAATTAATAAAAGGCTCAATTAATGAATTTATTGCTACGGAGTGGATTTCTAAAAAAATGAGTGTAAATATGATTATGTATGTGCATATTGAATGAATTAATCATTGAAAACGATGAAAAGTCAGTACGATTTTTTAACTTTATCACTTTCTGCTGCATTAAAGATTTTCTGAACAGTGGTATGGATGTAAGAACGAAGAATTTCAGTCTAATCCGGCACGCATCTTGAATAACAAACCATTAAGATTACCTCTAAAACAACTAACAAAGGTATTTTTCGTTGTTCTAATTTCTAACCGATCAATTTTTAGTTTTTTTGTAAGTGTCGCGAAAGCTATTCGAATAACCTTCGCGAAGGATGGAATGATATATCTCTTATAATCAAATTAATTAATGTTTAAACCGATTCATTCCATTGTTAACATAAATCCTTTAACTTACACTCATTTTTATCTGAGATTATTAACACAATACGTCTTTGTCATTTGTGGTTAGGAAAGGTCAACTTCAAATCCAAACAATGTACTGTCCTTTGTTTATATGTTTTCAATAACGTATGTCCTTTATTTCATATGCTTAAGCTAAGATTGTAAAACATTGTCTTTTGTGTCATATGTTTACGCCAGGGTTAAAACAATGCTTCCTGTAGACCACTCCCACTAACTTATTCACCTACTTAACCGGTCTACCTCCAGACCTCGGACAGATCTCACAATTGGATCAACTCCGAGCAGTCGCTATTGGATTCACAAACTCAAGTTCAATTTCCCTGTTATTTCAACAATTATCACAATTGGGTTGACTCCGAGCAATAGCTATTGGATCGACTTTCTCTTTATTCAATTTGCCTGTTATTCTAATTAAATTCTACTGTCAAATAATATATTACCAAAATAAATTACTGGTTTGATTCTCTGTACCAATACACATCAGAAATCAGCCCGCAATTCAATCAACTTCCACTCCTAATCCAAATAACTTTCACTACAGTAAGTAAAAATGACCTTTCTTGATAGTAATGTCATTTTCAGTTAATGCTAACAGTTTAGTATCATATGATACGCGTAATTCGCGATCTTTTGACGTTAGCTGTAGCGAAAAAAGTGAATTGATCATAGAAATCTCTTTCCGTTAGCAGTAAATATCAAATTAATAAGACAAAGCGCAATTATTCACTGTTCAGAAGCCAAATTATATTATTTTTATGAATAGCAGAACAGCAGACGGATCAGTGATTTGTATAAACGTATGTATGTGTTTTTCCATCAGCCAAGTGTAAAAAAATGGAAATGATTTTGAAATATTCCAATCAATTCATTTAGATACAATATAATTTACCGAAAATTCTCTCTGTATACTCTTCTGAGATTTTTTTTAGATCATACAAATATTTCATTTAACAGCTGTTATGCCATTTCGATCCGTTATTATAAAAATATTCACTAATGAACAGCAAAGAAAAAAGATGTGCTGAAACAGAAGTACATAAATATGTAAGAAAAACATTACTTAGTAATTCAAGATATTTCGTCTAATCGACTGTAATATATTAAAATTTTAAAAATTTACTCATTCATAAATGCCTCACTTCGTGTTTCGAATGTTAACTTTCAGTCAAATAATAAACAGCAACTAGCCTTTATGAAATTTGATTTGCAAAATTAGTCTGCCTTCATAAATGGAAATTAACTGTCGATTGGATGCTATGAAAATACGGTGGCTTAAAATTTCGACATATGGAAAGAAAACACCGATCACAGTAATGTTCATCACTCAAAATGGTAATTTTGATCCAGTCAGTTTTAGTTCATTGTCAAGTTAGTTTATTTTGTTTAATTTTTGCCACATTTTCTTGGAATTTAGCAATCATAGCTCATAACTGCTATAAGCTTATGTAAATTTCAAAAACTGTTGCATACCTTTTGAATTCTTGCGTTAAATGACACAAGACCTGTTCAGGAATGGTTAAAAACTAATCTAAATGCTGAAAATGCTTTAACTGGATGATAAACATTACTACATGCATTGATTTTTCCTCCAAAAAATTTTTCTGATTTTCCAAAATGTTTCGAACTTAAAGTTTACAGCTTCCAAACAAATTTGAATAGCTAAAAAACACAAAAACAATGGGAATGTGTAAGTTACCAATTTTAGATAAGAAATAATATTTGACTCCAATAAGGTTAGATGAAACATTGAAGAGTTTAGAACAAATGGCTAGTTAAAATCTTCACAATTCGTTAACATAATTCAGAGTGGATCAGAAAAGAAAAAAAAAAAAAAAAATGCGTGAAATTCTAGCAACAGTATGTTTCGCACTACAGTTCACAGCATCTTTCGACAATGCTATACACCAGATTTGACAAAAGAAACTTTTTGAAAGTTGTGTGTTAAAGTGCAAATCAGGAATTATCCGAAGTTATAATAAGCAGTGCCAGTTTTACCAATTATCAAAATTTCAACTTTAAATGTAAATCCCATATCAGACAATTTGCAATAGATCACATAATTCATTCAAATTTATCAAAACCAACAAATGTTTCATGTTTCCTTAGAGACTAGAAGAAGAAATTTGCATATGGTGAGGTAAAACTTCATTAAACAAAATGGAAATTGCAAATTATGCACAAATTACTGTTGTTCCTAATCAATAGTGCATTTATGTATAGATTGCTACAATGTTCTTTGTCAAAATATTCGTTAGGTAGAAGTTCATGAAAAGCATATTTAAATTTGAGGATGTGAATATTAAGAATTTCTCTTATTTGGTCCATTAAAATGCATAAAATGGTTCAAAATTTGAGATTTAGGATAGTGGAAAAAAAGTTAATAAAACCAATGATAAACCATGTTTTTGTGCATAACAGCAATATTTGTTTGAAATTAACTGAGTGCTAACGAGTTAAAAAAAATAATGTAATGAGGCCTGTGGCAGAAAAAGATGGAGCAAAATTTTATTAAATCCATTCGATATATGTGCACTTGGATTAAAATTGTGGCAAATACTAAAATTAGTTTAGATGTGAGAGGACGTAAGGCCATTTGGAAGCTCTAATTTTTGCGCTGTTGAACAAATCTTGTTAACAATCAGTAAAAGTAGCTATACATATAAGAGGAATGATTTTTGAAGAACCGATAAGTTATCTGGGTATGGAAAATGAGAAGTGAATAAAAGTTTGAATTTTTCAAGTCTAGAATCTAGCATTTCTCATCTTCATATTTTCATTATTTTATAAATTGAGCTTAATGACAAAAAGTTAATTGGAAGATGATCTCCAGAGGTAGCATGCTATTACTTCTTCAGGTAACCAGTAGGATATTTTGAAACTGTACTTCATCTCTGACTGCAAATCTCGATGATCGGTTGACGATGATCGGCTTGATGTCAAAGTACAAAAAGACTCAAAGTTTCAAGTAAAACGGTCTGACGTCTAATACAGCAATGTATTTCCCGCACAATAAGAGATAGACGTGTCCAGAGTGTTTCAGTACTTTCGAATCTACTACCTTTAATTGCCGTAATGATTATGTCGAATGAAAATGCATGATAAATCACCAAATGTTATTATTGGTTGCGTTTAAAATTGTGGCTAATAGGTAAGATCGAACCTATAATGCTACATTTCAAAATATTTCAGGTAGTAGAGCTGTGTAACATATGCAAAAAAAAAATAAATAAATAAAGGCTCGTAGCCTGTTTATGACATTTTCCATTTTGTTTCGCATAGCCATATTTAGAAACATGCAGTTGCAGATTGAAGATGGATACTGACAAGGATGAATAGAGGTGGATATGACCCTTAAAGTCATCATACTGTTTAAGAAACTATAAATCCAAAACTTTAAAATTTTGTAAAAGTACGAAAACTTGAAGAAACACTGTAAAAATCCACAAACCTCACCATCCAAGGAAGAGCAAAAGAAAAGTTAGGAACAAGAAGGTAAGATTTTTTCCATATAACAACACATTATTTCATGGTGTTGAAAAAACTCGGTGATAAGTGCATTGTGGTAATACTGCCACATAGAGAAAGCCTAACAGAGCCTAACTGGCTAGCTAAAATGGAAGGGAATAACAATTACTAAGGTCTTTATGCTTTTAAACTACTCATCTTTATTTACACGCGTACAGTCATATGCATAAATAGTATTATTGATTTTAGTTGAAAGGAATTGAAGTCTTCTTTTTCATCGATATTATTGTTGTTCCTGTTGAAGAATTAGAATTTGCTGAATATGTTAATTTGATCTTTGAATACATTTTAATATGTTAAAAACGAAAAAATCTCTCTAAGACTTCAAAATGTGCGTCTTGACGAAAATTCATTTTATTCTGCGATTCCAAGAAAACAATGAAAAATCCCAAAAATCCTGAAATTACAGGAGATAATAAAATGGAAGAAAAGTATATAACCAGGAGGAAAAATATCTGAGCGTAAGATGAGGAAAAAAAAGTTAAACAACAGTTCTGCTTGCATCCAAGAACATAAACTTTATAAAGCAACCAAAACCTTACATCAAACTTTAGCTGGGAAAAAATATTTTAAAAATGCTGCACGAAGAAACCGTTCATTTTTAGTTCTTCATTTGTACTAGAAGAATCAATATGTAAATAATCCCACGAATACATATTAACCTATAAAATATTGAAAAATGTTTCTATAACTTGATTGTTATAACATAAAAATTGAGAAGATAAATGATTTGTTTCGATTCTTTGCTAGGATCCATTAGTTCAGTCTTATCTATATAGTGAAGATATATGGGGATGATTATTTTCAATGTTAAGATGTCATGAGAAGGATGAATTATGAACAAAATTTATGTACAATAGAAAATGAAAGGAAAGCATGGAGAGCACTGTGATTTTACAGAGTTAGAAGAAGTAACAAGTGATACGACACAAGAGGGAATGAAGCACTAAGGCAGAATAGAGAGAGATTAACCTATTACTGAACCTTCTGTTTGCTTACTGCTTTTATGGTGAGTACAGTTAACATTATAAATATACAGATTTGTTAGATATCATCACATATCTTTAAATCTCCTCCATTAAAATGCATGAATATCTTCCCGGATATTATTATCCACCAAAAATGAGACCTATATAGAACAGTCAGTTGTTACAAGTTGCTAAAAAATAAAAAAAAAAAAAAAAAAAAAAAAAACATTGCAAGGAGTCTTCTTTCTCAATGCTCTTATTCTCTTGGAAATTGAATTGCTAAATAAAAGTTTAGATAAATCAACTATTTTAGGTTATATCTGCTTATCTTAAGTAATTGTAAATAGCTGACTTTTAAATTTATAGGGAGCCTTTGCACATGGAAACTTTGGAAAAGCATTCTAAACGGTAAACAATTTATTTTGATTAGACTCCTTGCCCTTCTTTCCATATTCACATGTAATATAAGAGGAGTAGAATCAACAATTATCAACAACCCAATTACATAAAGCTATAATTATGAGACTGAAAGAAATTAACCGACGCAGATGCATCAACTAAATTGGAAAAAAGTTGCTGGAGGAGCTTTTGCAAAAGGGCAGCAAATGCATCAATAAGATGAAATAGCCAAGGTTCATCCTCCGTGCAACACTCTATTGCTGCTATGAAAAGAGAGAAGCTGCACTGCAAGTACGGAGGTCACAACATATCAATCATCAATAGCATTCCACACAATGACAATCTATATGTCAGCACTGGTAAGAGGGAGGTCGAATGGCATAAACCACAACGGCCAGAGATAAATTCCTAACAAAATTTCTCCAGAAAGCAGTTGAAAAAGCCAAGTCCCAAAAACATATGATTGAAGACTTGTATCCAGAATCTTATCTATGAATATATATAATCAACACTACGAAATCTCGCTCATGGCTTCTCTAACTTAACAGTGCTTTACAACTCCTTTAGCTAGATTTGACCGATGTCAGCCAACGACTCACCCGTAACGAACAACAGCAACAACACTCTGTACCTGTCAACCACAGCTTCTCAGTTTCTTTTGACAAGATGTAAACAAATAATCTTACTTAGCTTATCCATTCCAAACTTACAGCATTTGCCACACCATAGGATATTTGAAAACAATATATCCTCGTTTACAAATCAAAACAATGTAAATATTTTTCCCAATAAAGAGACATTTGTTATAATAAAAGAAATTACTTCTTCCAAAAACTATTCAATTGAAGATTAAAAGTAGTTCATAACTACATCAAAGAAAACGTTGCACTGCAGCAACCCGTCCCCTACCCACGATGAAACAAAAGAAAACGGTCATCACCAAAGGAACTTCAGTAATTCATTTCAGAATCCTTACATTATAATAACTATTAAACCTAACTGAAGCAGAATTTTCTTACATGCAGTGAAATAAACAACAGTATAAAATGCAAGGCTCGAAAGTCTCAGACAAATATGATGATGTAATAACAGTTCAGAATGTATCATACACGGAAAATTTTTCTAAACAAATCAAAACACTCACAATCAAGCTTTGTAAAAAATCTTGATCGACTGCAAGAAAAATATGTAGAAGCAGAAGGAATTCCATGTGAGTGCAAGTACTTACATAATCAGAGTTTTTTATGAACAGCACTTAAGATGCAATAAAAATTGCTAAAAAATGACTGATTTTTACCTAGAATGATCTAAAATCAATTCCAGGAGTACTATCGTCGGAAACATACAAAAATATGATGCAAAAATAGAAGACCGGAGCTCAGCTCAATGTCAACAACCAACCACGGAAATTTTGGACCAACTCAAGCTTTTCTGCACCGGTAAATAAAATACAAGTCATAGAAGCCCATAATAATAACAGTAATACATCATACTTCTGTTTTCACTTGAACGAATTTCAAATAACGCAAACAATTATTACAAAAATATTTGAACATACTGGCAGCCACTTCATAAATGGCTTTCAGTAAATAATGACTCCATCAGTAAACACAGAAAGTGAAGGAACAAGTAAACGAGGCAAATGGATTGAGTAATAATAAGAACAATCAAATATTACAAACGCTTTTTCTTTTTGAAAACGAAAATTTCATTACAACTAAAACAATGTGATAAAAGAAAAACAATAGAAATGACTAGTAAAGATAAACGTAAACCTGCAATGCTACAAAAAAGTTGAGAAAATCCAAGAAAAACAGCCTGATAAAACAACACCGTAAATAAGGGTCATTTTTAAAATGGTCTACCCTCGGTAGAAGCCGGACTTTAAAAAAACACCAGGGTGGATTTCAGGGGTTTTCATAAACTTTGCTTGCTACGATGCTAATCTGTTTCAGCACAATACTCACGTCCAAATCAAACACTCACCGACAAGAACTGTAATTTTGGCGAACATCACAACAATGTATATATAGCTAGGGAAAAAAAAAAACAATCTAAAAAGTGAATTTATTTCAATGGTTCAATTCTGCTCCATTAACTACTGCACTCTGGACATCAGCACACAAACACTCCGACTTAGATGTGTGAAGCGGAAGAGTCAAAATGAACATAGATTAAACACCTGCTCAATTACAGCTAATTCGAACGACCAATCGTTTGCAATCCTGCATCATTTTCACTTTTCCTGGCTTCGAAAAGATGTCGTCGGCGCCAAGCAGGACCCAGCTTCAACAAATACTGAATTATTTCTCAACTGTCTTAAAGATATTTCCTTCTGTTTTAAGTAGATTACGTAAGATTCACATAAACTTATAAATTAAGGCATCCTGACTGATCACCCTGTATTGAATATGCATCGATGAAAGATGATCGATTTTCAATTTAAAATTTAAACATAATTCTTGAAAAACTTGAAAATATTTCAATTTATTTGATGAGAATAAACTTTTGGAGTTAATGTAAATTAATGCACTGAAAGATCTTTAAATTTCGTTCTATTACATTATCAATATCTCCATAGTGCGTATTACTAACAAACCTTTCTAAGAAGTCCACGTAGCTTCTCCATTTCACAACGCATCGTGTTGCAGTACTGCACACAATCCCACATCATACGTGCTATATCAGTATCATCTCGCGTATCCATTGGGATATCTTTATGAAGTGGAGCGGAAAGTCGAAAAAACGGCACATTCATATTGTGACACCAAGAACGGGCTCGTTCAACTGGCGCTCCTTCCGTTGCTGTTACCTGGAAAATGCAGTTAGCAAATATTATTGTCCACAACGCACTATACTATATCCAAAACTGTCCCGAAAAATTGCAAAACTGGAAACATTAGTGTCTAAAAAACCTGCTCGACGAGTATAACTCCCAGATTCTTGATGGCGACAGCGGAAGAGTATGGATTTGATGAGATTTCCAAATTTGATGTTGATAGAGGCATTGTTGGAATAACGCCGGTACCGACGCTTAACAAACATCCAAGTTGTATAGAATTAGTTTCTGAATTTGTCTGAAAAATACTTGAAAATTATATTATATATAACGGCAACTAGCTTCTCAAAACAAAGAAAAAGACGTAAAAGAATGCAAGCAATTAATTAAGCATTTTCTGTGCTCAGCACGTTATAAATTAAAAACACAGCTGGCTTGAAGTTTGTCACCTACATAGCACCCGAAACATAAAACATAAGAAATGATAAAACTTGTGAACTTGCCAAGAAATGCTTCGTAGTATTCCAAAAAGCTAATTCAGAAAGCAGTTCTAAGGCAGGATTATTTGAAATAATACCACCATCGATATATCTATTATCAACAGAACTAAAATATGTTGGTGCTGCTGAAGTTCGCCGTAGCGCTTTCCACAGTAAAGTATCTGCAAATGCTACCACTGTTAATTTTGAATAATTCAAAGAAACTGTTGGTATGGTAAATACTTGGTCGAACTCCGAGGATTCACGAAGTATAAAATACCAGCGGGGTCGGTGTATCCAAGAGATGAATTTTCTTCGTCTGACAAAGGCAATCGAAAATTTCGCATTAATTCCAAGCGCACTGGGAAACAATCTGCTCGTACTGTTGTCAAAATCATTCTTGAAAATAAGGATAGGTTTTATACATTGCTATATATTAATCGTGTAACACTAAAAAAATATTACATAAATAAATCATATAGAAAGAAGGAAGTCCATACTTACTTAGGCCAGGGTATAGAAGCGAGGGTCATATCTGTGCCAACTTCTGCTTGTATAAATAATTCTAATGAAGCTGTATTATATGGTCGAGCCCAACTATCAAAAATAAGATCTTTCAGACGCAAATAAATTTGTTGGCATTCGCGCAGTGTTTTTCCTGTAAATAAAATCTCAATTAACAAATTGTAATGTATCGAAGTGAGCAATTAAATTGTGAGAATTATTACATCGCTGCAGTGATATTCGGAGTAATTTGATGATCTTATGTCAATAATTATCCAAAGAGAATACAAACCTAAAGCTAAAGCAGCAGCAATGATTCCACCTGTAGAGGTACCAGCAACCATATCAAAATATGAAAAAAATGGTTCTCCCATTACTTTTTCAAGTTCCAGCAGCATCTGAAACAATGAAATTATCATCAGTTAATTAAGTTCTCAACACAACTCCAACTTTAAGCTCCCTTATGAAATAAGGAACATTTGCAGAACATTTGTAGAAAAAAGAAGTGTAAAAAAGAAATAATTTATACTTGTATGATAACAAGACCGCGAATTCCACCACCATCAAGTGATAATAAGTTCACAAAATCAGGGGTTTCCTTCTTTACCATTAATTCTTCCAATTTCTTTATCATTCGTTCATAACAAAACTAAAATACAGCAATAATGACAAAAAAACAAGTAACAAATTCTAGATTTTAAAATTTCAAATTATAGTAAATTCAAAAAGTACAACACTGCTAATATACAATGCGCACAAACCTTTTGTTTAAAATCCTGAATAGAGTTGCTGACTTTAACATCTACTGATGTTTCTAGATCATCCATGAAAGCAGAACTACCAGTTCGAGGAATTATATAATTTTCAGCACTTTCTATCAATGACCACGAAGCATCCTTCATTTCATCCAGTTTCTTGCCGTTAACGCATCCAGAAACACATCCACTTTTTCCTCCACTTTCACAGCGGCGTGCACCGCAAATTGCAAGACTTTTTACCAAATCCCATCTGAAAGCAACATTTTTGTAAACAAATTTACAAACAGAATATAATCCAAAAACTTTATAAACATCAAAACTCTAAACTTACTCCTGAAGCTTAGAAGCAAGATGTCTCGGTGTTTCACCATGTTTATTCTTTACGTTTGGATCAGCGCCTAAGCACAGAAGTAATCGAGTCATTAATAAGTCTCTTCTTGAAACAGATAAATGAAGAGCGGTATCGCCGCTTTGATCTGACACATTCAAATCGCAGTTATAGGACGACAAAGTCATAACCATACCTAGCAATTATGTTTTAATTAACAAAGGTGGCTTGTTCATAACATATTTTTCCAAACAATAAGGGATACAAAAGCAGTTTCGACTTCTCACTTAGACAAACACTGTCTACATTATAGGAGAATAAATTGACAAAAGGAATAACTGATCATGAAAACCACTAACCAACATCACCCCTACTGACGTACATGTGAATCGGTGCCTGTCCAGCATTGTTTCGAGCATTCAAATCAAGTTCTTTGTGCTTAAGAGATAACAATCCCATTAGTGGAGTTTTAAATTGTGCTGCGTGTAATATTGTGTTCCCTGTGGCTGGGTCTTTTTCATGTAACAATTTGGGAGAAGCTTCTAGTAATGTCCGGATTACTTCCGTTGATTTTCCTTTACTTTGCATCGCTTCAAAAAGTGGAGATCGTCCAGCAACACGAATATTGACTTCAGCACCATGTGAGATTAACGTTGATACAATCCGTGGATTTGCATTCCGGATAGCAATCAGTACGGGAGTATATCCATCGTGATTGGTTGTATTCAAGAGAGAATGCGTCTTATCAAATTCCCAAAGCAATTCTAACATAGTCACCGAAGCTAAGGCTGCATAATGTAGTGAATTATTCCCTTTAATATCTCGTGCTGCCGGATCGGCACCAAGTTCTAGAAGTCTTCGAACGATTTCCAAGCGATGCATTTCAATCGCAAGCATCAACGGGTAACGACCTTCCGGCTGAGCAGTTACTTGAAGCATTCTAAAAAGATATCGTGGTTTCAAAATTATGTCACAGCTGAAATATGTCGAAAATGATTTCGAAAAAAAGCAATCAGTGATGTGCATTCACTGACCAGGTCTTTTGTACATTCGTTCTGAAGCGACTTACACATCAAACAAATCCTCATTTGTCGCCTGAAACCTTTTAATGCTTTCATCTGTAAAAAAATCGGCCCGATTCGTTGCGATTGCAATTGGAACAATTAGCCAGAGTGGATGAGCACGCAGAGCAGTTACCAAATCTCTCACCAACCTACGATTGTCCTTTTGCATGTCTGCAAAGAAATTAATAAGTTTATTCGGGAAAGTAAACAAGATAAAGTTTCATGATAAACAAATCTCCCCAAGTTAAAAGTTTGTCGGAGAGTAAAATATACTTACCAAGCAGCATAAATAGTGCTTCACAATCATAGCACCGATTACATAAATCAATAGCTTCTTGGATTTCATGGGTTCGGAATATGCTTACAGTAACAAGTAATTCAATCTCTTCTTGTCTGTTATCGTTTTTTTCTCCATTTTCCTTCGAAAATAGCACATGGAATAATGGTGCTGCAGGTCGATTTTTCAGTGTGCCCTGCACAACGCGTAATCCTTTCTTGCTATTACTGTGGGGATAGACGGAATTATGAGCTCGCAACAATTCCACCGGAAATGGCACTACCTACACAATAGAATCAGTGAAATACACAGTCTTTTATCTAATGAAACCAAAAGCTTACATCCAATGATGCCAAAACTATATAAAGACAAGAACATCATATGTAAGAAGTAAGAAATGAAGTACTTCATAACAATCGGAAGGTATCCAGTAATCTTCACCAAAAACGCGTTCTCGTGCGCTTGACCAGAGCTCGCCAAGTTTGTGTGAAACTTGAGCTAATGAAAACAAACTGAAAATCTTGAAATTTGTAAAAAGGGTAGAATTCCTTAATTTCTGCCTAATACTCGTGTTACATTAGTGTTGTCAACTACAGTTTGATGAGGAATGATTTAGCCATTTTATTCTAAGATGCTCGTCCACACTGTAGCATAGCAAACAACATGTATCTAAAAAAAAATCTGACCTTGGTCTGACTGTTGTTTTCCGTGTTGTTGGTGATGGTGGTGGTGTTGGAACGCCTTCTTCAGCAGCCAGAGCCGTTGATGGAATACTTCCCATCTCGGATAAAACGGCCGTCGATGTTGTTTCGGCATTTCTTTGAGTTTCATCGATTTCTCGTGATGATGAAGCTATTTCGAGAGACGAATCACTAATTGTTGTAGCTAAGTCACTATACAGTAACGAAGTGGCACCAATTTGCTCACCAATTATTTTAACTGGCTTCTCATCCTCAGTTTTACTTCCATCTGCATCAGTTACTTGTGAATTAATGCTCACAGCTTCTAGTGCAGGTGTATTTAAATCGGTCATCGAATATAACCATTTACTGCTTCCTTCGCTTTTCAATATTCATCACAATTGCTCTCTCACCTTTAAAACACTGATTATTATATGTCGATGAGGAAAGATGTGCTACATTTTACCCGATGACTCAATTTAACTTCAACTCTTTGAAAATATCCTAAGCTTGAGTGATCATTTCATGAAAGTAGCCTCTTCAGCATTATGCACTTTCCGGAAGTTTCCAGTAACAGCAACAGCAAGACGAAGTATTACTATACTTCTTACTTATATAATGAATCTTTGTCCAGTTCGATAATCGTCAGCTCACAGATGTTGTATATATGATCAGTATCAAAATTTGATGTTCAAAATATACAAGCTTAACGCCAAACATAGCACCACTTGAAATTATTCTGAGAATGAATTAATCAGCAAATAAGTTGCTTGTCAAATAAGGCACTCAATAGATAATGGCTTCATCTCTTATTAGCTCAGGAATTAAGCATTTTGTCCCAAACTCAGTGGCAATTTCTCACTAGAAAAAACACCTCTGAATATGCAATCCGTTTGCAGAAACTCTAAACAAAAATCTTACCACCAAAATTAGCAAATTAAACTTTCATGCAACTTGTATTTCAACCCGTCCTTCATGTTCTAGCAAGAAATGCACGACTTTTTAATACTGTATCTCCCTTAAAACAGTACTATCTATTTAATTGCAACCTTTGTCTAATATTGTTTTTAACCATAGTAACCTCTGGCACTCTTCAGTATCGTAATCTCTCCACTAACCTCCTCCAAACTTACCGTCCTCTCAAAGATACTCCATTCATATGCGTCATCGAGGTGACTTCATGCAATTTTACATCTCAATGGTAAACTTCCTGTTCAATAAATGACAGTTATGAGAGAGGGAATGAGCCAGAGATGTGATGTATGGAATGGCCTAGGATGAAATGAATTTGATATACCATTGCCTTTGATGTTGTTATTAAAAAAGCCTACATAATATCAACTTATCCTCTCTCTCTCTCTCTTTCTCACTTCCTTCTCCTCTCTATTCTGAAAGTTGAAAGTTTTCATTCCCATAGCGGAAATTTCTGACGAAGAGAACATTAACAGCCTCATGGACTATTCTATTTGAAGGAATTCTTGTTTTGATTCAGTTACACATATCTTCATAATTAATCAGTACAAGCCAAATTTGAATCATTTTTTTTTTTTCTTTTTCGGAATTACAATGGATAAATTAAAATCCACTAAATCAATCTTCATAGTGAAAAGCGGAATTGACCACATATCACTTAGTGAATCATCTCTCATCATTTATCCAACAAGCAAAAGATTTCCTGTAATGATTTTTGTTATGACAATGTCCACAATTTTGTGGTGAACATGAAGTGTAATATATTTCAAAACATTTTTGTAAGTTTTTGTGATTTCATTTCTTCACAAAGCAATGTAATCAATTTTATAACAAATTGTCCCTTATGAATTGCTATGTAAGATCCATTTATCAATTTTCAAGCTTCAAAAACTTGAAACTTATGAGTTATAGTATCTTTTCCCGCATAAAAAGCATATTATTGTAGAGTTTGCAAAAAAATTGCATCATAATTTGAAACGATCATTTGTCCACAACTGTTTCCGATTACTCATACAATGTGTTTCCATGGTGATAATATACGTTTGTATGCCTGATACAACAACACAATAACATTCATCCATCGAATGTTTTTTTTTTGCAAAATTTCCCGCTTTATCCAATCTAATTAGTCATTTATAAAATTAACAAAATAAGAGCAGTATTTCAACATTACTTTCTTAACAATATACTTTGAGAAATCATTGACATTTGCGCACTTACAAATTCTTTTATATGCTTAAAGAAGCTATTTCACGTATTATTTTTCACTTCTCCTAGTGAATTCCGCGGAATAGCCAAAGGATTTGATGGAACTATACGTGAGTTATATTGATAATGAATGTATGACCTTATTTTTGCACATTTAGTATTTTTAAGAACCTTAAGGTTAATAAAAAAAAAGATTTTAATTAAGAGGCCATCTAAATGAATAGGTCCCAGCACTTTATATCGATTATCTGCGCATATTGGGCTTGCATCATTCTCTCTCTGTGTGTGTGTGTGTGTTTGAAATGTGGACTCATGGAGGTTTTAATGGATGCAATAAGGCTCTTTTGCAGAAGCCTATTTGTGTACCTTTATCCTTTATCGTTGCTAAACTTTTGAGCTATTTCTCATTTACCTACAATCTTGCCACATCTTGACTAAACTTCTTGACTAGCTGAAATATCTTTTTTTTCTTGTCGAAAATTATGTTGAAATCTTATAGCCAATCCTGGAATGTATCTATTATGTAATGAATTACTATGTGCCATCATTCTCTGGAGTATTGTTCAGGTCTTTTATATGCAATGGATCGTCGAGGAGCATTTCAGAGTGGTTTCGGTAGCGGCAGTACCGGTAGTTTTGATAGTCACGCTTCAGTTGATCATTCTGAAAGATGGCCCAGGTATTTGAGCCAAACTACTTTTCAATCAGAAAGAAATACTCAAGTTGCAATTATTTGCAAACCTTGACAAGCGAAATTCCTACCCTTGCGGTCAGTTTGCGCCTTATCTGACCTATTAAAAGTAAAAATTGAATTCCCCCGGTTTTTTTTTTTTTTTTTCATTAAAATTTACCTCCTCACTTTTTAAAAAATTGACTAGTTATAAAAGTTATTTTGCAAATTAACAAAATAGGAATTTAATTTAACATCATGACATCTCTTTAACATTCGAATAAATTTTTATGCATTGCATAAGATTCATTTGAAAGAGAAAATTGATGTTTCAATCATTTTCTTTATATTTATTTCTCAACTAATTTTTCAACTTTTCTAACAGTCAAAGTTAACGGAGAAAATAACATTCGCTCGTCTTTATCGGTCTCCTTTTAAGAATTTCCATCTCTCAAATTTTTGAAGGAAAGTTTTGCAGTTCAACAAGAAGTCAAGGTGGTGGGCCACGGCGAGTAGGTAGTGGTTTACGTCGTATAACGCTTGACTGGGATAAGCCATGGATTCCGGTAACAAAACTCGGTCGTTTGGTAAAGGATGGGCGAGTAGCTACAATCGAGGAAATTTATCGTAGATCGATACCTATTCTAGTCGGTTATCTTACGATTATAATTTAATAATAGCATATTGGTTAGTACGAAAACTATGTCATTTTTCCTTTCACAATTTTGAAATTTATATAATATGTTGAAAATTTGCATAATCAATTACCTATGATTCTCAATAAAAATTCTGTAACAAAAGAAACTTTCTAAATGACAAATTGTTGAATCCTACACAGAGTTGCGCCAATTTAAATTTGCTTAAAGAAGAGGAAGAATTGCAGGAATACCAAATTGTGGACCTATTGGTGCCAAATCTGAAGGAGCACGTGTTAAAAATTCTTCCGGTACAAAAGGAAGTTCGAAGTGGGTTGCGCACTCGATTTCGGGCATTTGTTGCCATTGGTGACAGGAATGGGCACGTCGGTCTTGGGATGCAGTGCGCAAAGCGTGTCAGCACTGCTATTAGACGTGCGATTTATCGCGCTAAGACAGCGGTGGTGCCCGTGCGACGGGCCTATTGGCATACGGAACATGGCCTGCCTCATACTATACCCTGCAAGGTACTTGCCATGACCTATTTACCTTTTCTTTGTTTTTCAAGATTTAAATAGCCTACTCAATGTTATTGATTTTACAAGAATCACAACTATTGCACCCAATAACAAGCTTGCAGTTTGGGTTTCGAAGCGGAACATTAAAAAGTAGCAAAAATTAAAATCTTAAAAATTTTAATTGAAAAAACAAACAAGTTTAGATAATGGTTCGTTACTGTGATGTGCGAGTAACACTTTATCCAGCTCCTCGCGGTACCGGTATTAGTGCACCACCCATAGTGCAGAAATTGCTGCACTTAGGTGGCATTCAGGATTGCTATACGTCAGCATCCAGTTATACAACGTTAGGTCCAGTTGCAAAAGCTACATTCCTCGCAATTCAACGTGCTTACTTGTTTGAACCGGAGAGTGAGGAGATTGATGAGGACAATGGGTTTCCGGAGTTGATGCCATTAGTTAACTCATGATATTCACTATCCGAAACAAATCGTTGAAAAATTACTTATATGCCAAAGTTTTCCCACTTCTTCCGTATAAATTAAGATGCTTTGGCATAAGATGCATGTTTGATCATTGCAGACATAGGAAGCTAATCTACTCGAAAAAACATTTTTTATCGATTATGATGTTGATTGTTTCTATCACTTTTGGAATATAATTTTTTGGCTTCGGAATAAGTTAATCGTAGTTACTGCCATTTCATTCCTTTGATACTTCAAAAGTTTACGAGCACTGTTGTTGAGGTTTCAAAGGTTTGAGTCAATAGTATTATTTTTGAGTTTGCCTGTAAGATTTAAAAACCATTGATAGTCTATCATTTTACTTCATTTTCATTATCTAAAAAAGTTGAAATGATTCAGAAAAAATGTGCCATCACAGATTTCTTAACGCGTTCATTTGGACATCCTATTTCACGTTAAATTCTATTTGTTATTTGTAAAAAATTTTCTTCTCTATTTTAATTCTAAATACAAATCTCGAAATTTAAATCCTTCAATTGTTTCAGTCCAGAATTCAGTCTTACCATGTGATGAATATAGAGCTTTTTTTGGTATTACTATTCCTCTTTCTAGGGAAGCTAATTTTGTACACTTCATTTAGTTCTGTCGAACTAGAATCTTTTATTGCGTTATTGCCTCTTTGTGTTTAGTACATATAAAATAAATTTTTCTGCAGTAACATCTCTTTGTGTCATTGAATTGGACACTTTATGCCCAAGCTATTTTGCTTATCTGATCGCACCATTAACTATTTAACAGAACTAATTGAAATAAAAACAATTGAATTTACACAATTTACCTGTTTCCAGAACAAAATCTTTCTTGAAATCATCCATTAATTGGTGTTGAATGTAACTATAGACTAACTCAGCGCCAACAAAGATCCTTCAGATATCCGATTTTGAATAACTTTTCAATTTGAGATCTTCTCTTTTCACCCCGCAATACCAAAAGTTACTGAATCCTCTTTTCTAGACAACATATTAAAGCTTCGTACTTCTAAACTCCTTCAAAAATACAAAACGTGCCATTGAATCAACGCCATCATTCTTTGCAATTCATGTTTATCTGTACTTTGTTTTCAGGAAAATGCAAAATTTTCGAAGTTTCCTTATGTATCAACTAATCTCTTTTTTTACTTAATGACGTGTGGCTCTATTTTCCTACAACTTTCTAGATGACTAATCGTGTACGATCGCTTGCAACTCGAGTCACTGCAAGCTTGTCAACAGTTCCGCCACTTTCGTCTTCTGCTACTGCAATTGTAATTATCAAACTTCTTCCGTTTGAAAAATTTAGTCATAATTCTAATTTGTATAATACTCTAGATTGCTTAAGCAATATTATCAGGAAGAAAAATGATTTTCCAGCGTAATGATGAGATGATTATTAAGGATCCTTCTTTGAAACGAATCGGATCGTTCACGTCACATTTACATCAATTTACTGTTGTATCGCCTATCAAACATCATTCTCCGGTTGAAAATGGTGAGCATTTCTTAGTGTTGTCAGAATTACTAATCATTCAATATCATCTTACTTCTTTCAACAACAATATCTATAAAAAATTCAGCGAGTAGGTTGGATAAAAACACGGTGATTTATTTTCAAGTCCTGTTCAAAATTTCATTCAGAAGGTGTACGTCTGCCTCGTTGTACAGCGCCTTTACGGTGATTATCCAGATAGCATTGATAACCACTGTAACATCGATAATCTCAACATTTTCTGTGCATTTTAACTTAACTTTTCTCTCCTCAAATCTTGCAATTCTCATGCGTTGTACCACAAAAATTTTTAGAACTTTTGGAATACCATCATCTTGCCAACCGCATGCACTATTTTTATAACTGAAATTTTGAGAATTAAAAAGTACCACTCAATTTTAAACTCATTTTCACCTCATTAATCAGAATATGTTTGACTTCCAACATTCATTATCTTTATAACTTTTTGACTAATGAAACGCACTGCCAAATTATGTTTTTGTAATGTTGAAAAGTTTCCTTTTCCGATTAGTGAGTGCTAATAACGTATAGATAAGATTTTCGCTTAATTCTCTGAATAAAGATTGCAGTTTCAGTTTCAAGTCCAGGAAGTCCAAAATCGAATAGTTCTGTGGATGCTACCCAAGAGGAAAACATAGCGCTTGCAAATAAAGCTGCAGCAAATCAGTATTTTACATATGACGTCAACCATGCGCAACTCAGGTTCATCTCCGTGCCCTTTACAAATTTTTCGGAGCAAACAATTTACAAAGAACATTTAGAATATCGAAACTGAATGAAACTTTTTACAAAATTTTGGCACAATAATAGTAGTAATCCAATAAAGAATAGAAACTGAATTTTACAATCCATCTCACATCTTTTTTCGTAAGGATTGAACATGTTCTTTTTGGATACTAAGGATGAGCAAATTAGGAAAGGGTTCACTCAAATTAGAAAAATTATTGGGTAAAAATGGGAGGATAACTTACCTCTCCTTACTTACATCTCAGTTTATTGTCGTTGTTGTCTCGCTCCATTCAACAATTTTTCAGAATAACGATACTTGGTCCTGGTGGAGTTACTATCCCGGAAGTGGATCGGCTAAGGTACTTGATACCAGATGGAACAATTACCGTGATGTGTTTAACTTGGAATGTTGCCTCAAGAGTTATTACAAATTTTCTCTTTTTTTTTCCCCATTGAATCGATGAATTTCTTTGCAACTTCAGTAATTTGAATTATTTCGAGTTCCGAAAAATTTCTTCTGCTTCAGATGCCTCTGAAAGCTAATAGAGGACATTAATTTATACTGGTCAGGATAAATCTAAATTACGTTTTTTAGTCACAAAATCATTTATCGGAAATCGAGAAATTGCTTACAAATGAACAACCCACAGATAGAGCCGATCTGATTTGTTTATGTTTTCAAGAGCTTCCATCAATAAATGCGTTGGTTTTTTTTTTCCTTTTCATTTTCAGCTTCTTGTATTATTGTTTTCTGAGTTTGTTGCAGTAAAATAAAGAAACTGAAGTAAAATTTCTAAATTTATAGATATTATCATCAGGAAACGGTGAAGTTATTGGCCAAAGCTGTTGAAGATACACACCTGATATTTTGTTGGGTACGAAAATGGTCACAAATGGTGATTGTTTTTATTCGGGAACCTCTGACTGCATACACCTCAAGTTTGTCATTCTACTGTGTTTGTTAATAAGCTATTTTAGAGCGCTTTGGATGTTGGAAATTGAGGACTTTATAGGACCTAAAATATGGCTTAAATTTAAATTTTTAAAAGGTTTCAGTTAAATCTTACATTTACTATTAGTCAGATATGAATCGGACACTTTTAAGTACTTATTTCATTTCACTTATCTATGTACCACTGGAATTCAAGCATAACTTTGCAGCTCCGGAATGGCAATTCGTCTCTTGCAGTCCAATTGTTAAACCGGTTCGAACGAAAGGAGCGATTGCCGTTTTCTTTCGAATTTTCCAGACATCGGTCATTTTTGTGACCTGTCACATGACTCGTTAGTTTTGTTTATTACACCACTTATTGATGAGTGAAGCATCAGATCAGCAAATCAAAAGTTAAATAGACAAATTTAGTGGATCAGTTCAAGGATTAGCAGCAGAATTAAGTACATGTTGAATAAATGGATGGAAGATTTTGAACAGTATCTTTAATCGGGACTTATCACGATGCGAAATTTGTAACAACTCGACATCGGTTGGTTCAGTTGAGTTTAATCCTCGTTTATTACAATGTAAGGATTCAGAATTGTTTTAGATGGACCAGTATTGAATCGTATATGTGATTATTCGAAAATCTGTGGTTCACTGCGATTTTCAGCGCTGAGAAAAGACGGTACACCACCTTCTTCAGGAGTAAAACAAGCAGATTGTGTAAGTTTCGATAGTAAATCTTCGATTTTATATTGGTGCCAAAATATAAATTGAAATTTGCAAATTTTTATATGTATTTAGTTAATTTTAAGGAAAAGAAGGATGTTATTGTTTCCGTAATTGAGGAGTAATTATGTCCATGCAAAATTATCACTGAAATTCAAATCCTTACAGGTTTTCTGGTTGGGAGATTTGAACTTTCGACTTCGAAGTAGGGAGCGAGTTGATGCATTGGATTCACAAAGTAAAAAGCAGGAAAATATGATGAATTCCTACTTCGATCAATTACTTATTGACGATGAGTTAACATTAGAAAGATGTAAAGGTCTGTTTTTGAATTGTCTATTTACCGCTTTTCGTTGGGATTCATTATTTCATGTTTTCTAAAGGTTGTAAACAATTTGTTCCATTTTCAGGCAATGTTTTTGAAGGTTTTAATGAGGCTTATATCAATTTCCCACCTACGCATAAGTTTATTCTTGGTACCAACAATTATGTTAACGATCGTATTCCATCATATACGGTATGAATTTATGAATTTATGCAATTTCAGCGCATTGAACGAAGGGAACTTAGAATTTCATTGTTTCATTTATATCAGCTATCACTTTTTAGGATCGAATTTTGTATTATGCAAAAGAATCAAGTCGGATAAGACCTGGGAAATATAATTGCTTGTGGGAAGAGAATGCTTCTGATCACAAGCCCGTTTATGGATTTTTCACTATGCGTGTTTTAGAACAGCGGTACTAATGTGATGGAATAAAACCGCTTGTAAATATTGATATTGCATTCTTCTAAGCATGAAGTTTTTTTTAAATGATTGCAATATCAAAACTATGGAATGTTCAGTACAGTGTTTACCTTCTTTCTCTCAATCAGCATGCTGTTCGCATGATATCAAGACATTTGCATAAGATTTAATATTTAAAGTTGTGCTATCCACTTATTGCATTTTATTTATCTCTGTGAAATTATAAGTATGAATGAGAGCAACTTCAGTTGTTAAAAAATTAATAGAATGAATCCTCATTGTATTCAAATTTCACACTGATTTTAATTTTGATTATCAGCTATTACTCATATTTATTGAATATCTGTACATAAAATGCTTACACGCTACAATATCCGCCATTTTCAGCTATGGTTACTTAATATTGATGTTTACAAATACTCATCAAAGGTTGTTGTACTAACTTACTGCAAAAGAGTGCTGGTCTCATTTCTTATAGTAGATCTTGTCATTCATTAGTTCTTTTTGCATCAAGTTCGTTACAATCCCTGATCCTTCCTTCCTTTTCTAGATGCGTTTTTTGCATCCTTTGCAGAGCAACTTGTTGGAAATCTTTGTCCTGGTACTGCCAGTTTTTGAAATCTTTCAGGAAGAAAGCCTGATTCTAATAAAGAGCTATCAGGTAATTTGATGGAATGGAACAAATTCTTCAATTACTTTGATGATTTAGTGTCCAGAGTACCTCCGATAGTGTCTTGCATTGTTTGAAAAAAAATTGCTGTCATTTTTCATGCAATCGATCCTACAGCATCATTACAGCTTCGATTTTTGACGAATTGTTGGAATAGTTTCTTTGTTGCGAATTTATTGAATCTAAACATTTCTTTCTTTGAGCTTGGAAAATTGCTTGTATCAAAAAAATACGGTGAAATATTATACAGTCGTTTCACAAATGTTAATACATTATTTTTTTCTTCTCTTATTGTAATTTGTACTTTCCATCTTCAGAACATTCAAATTTCATTCATTTAACTTCCTTCAAAATGGAGAGAAATTGTCAAACTGGACAATAATAATAGTAATCCAATCTTTCTAAAAACCTTAGAACTTCCATAACTCTGATAGAAATACAAACATTCTAAAGTTCACTGCATTTTAAATTATTTTCATCAATCGCGGATATGCATTCAAAGCAATCATCATGTGCATCAAAATGTAAATAAAATTTTATTTCAATTATTCCTCATATTGAAGTTTGCACTCCGGGCAAATTTCTAAGTTTAACTTCCAGCTGCGATAAGCATTTCAAAACAATAGAAATAGCATATTTCAACGATTTGTGAATTCTTTCAGCTCATCCTTGAATATCTTTTAAAATTGGAAATTTGAAACGCGCGGTATTTGCACAGAATATCGAAGATATAGCTGTCGCGAAAGTTATTCGAGTAACCTTCGCGAAGGATGGAATAATATATCTCTTGTAATTAAATTAATTGACGTTTGTTTAGTAATGAACTGATTCATTCCATTGTTAACATAAATCCTTTAACTTATACTCATTCTTATCTAAGATGAGATTATTAACACAATACGTCTTTGTCATTTGTGGTTAGGAAAGGTCAACTTCAAATCCAAACAATGTACTGTCCTTTGTTTATATGTTTTCAATAACGTATGTCCTTTATTTCATATGCTTAAGCTAAGATTGTAAAACATTGTCTTTTGTGTCATATGTTTACGCCAGGGTTAAAACAATGCTTCCTGTAGACCACTCCCACTAACTTATTCACCTATTTAACCGATCTACCTTCGGACCTGAAACAGATATCACAATTGGGTTGACTCCGAGCAGTCGCTATTGGATCGACTCTCTCAAATTCAATTTACGTGTTATTCTGACTAAATTTTACTGTTAATAATATATCTTGGAAATAAATTACTGGTTCGATTCTCTGTATCGACACAAATCAGAAATCAGCCAGAAAATCAATCAACTTTCACTACAGTAGCCTCTACATTCAATGCAATTGAATCTGTTTGTTTCTATTAGTAGCTGAAATTCAGTTTTTTTTTTTTTTTGAAGATGGATAAAAAAGAAGACAAAACGACCAAACTAGAGTGCTACAATAAATTTCGATGAAAGGAAATTTGAATTGAGATTTAAATTTTACTCAATTGAAAAATTCTTGATTATTTATCAGCTTTCTTGGAGTTCTATAATTTATTATAGCAGGAAACGATGTGCAAATGTATGCTGCGGTTGGAAATTTCCAGACTAATTACATAGCACATATGATTACCAGTATCATTCAGATCTTGTCGTTCAACTTCTTTAAAATAAGCAAACATTTAAGGAGAGAAATTTTCGGCTAAAAAAGAAGTCTTTAGAATTGAGTTAAAAATGATGATACAAAGCAACAAAAGTTATCATATTGAAATATGACATACCAATCAGCAAACAAAACATGGCTGCTCGAGATAAAAACAAAAATTACGAAGCTTTCAAATTCAAATTAATTTAGTGCATTGGTTTAATTAGAAGACCTACAAAATGTGATAGTTCATATGACTTGATCCCGATCAGTTGGAAAAGTTGGAGACCCCAGAAGATGAAATGTCTAATTTTGATTCAGTCATCGTTCATGGCATTAACTGATGCTCTCTTTCACAATACTATGTAAGTTTCGGGAATTATCTCAAAATATATGTCGGAATTACATTTCTTACTCCGTACTGTCATACAGTCACAATTGAAGAGCTGAAGAGTGGCTGTCAGAATTATATTTCGGACTTTGTCTGACAATTTTCCCAGCTTTCGAGTGATCTTTTTTGACTTTAAGATTTCAACACTGATCTTGCTCATTTAAAGATTTGAAATATTTCACGAGTTGCCGGATGCAAAATAACGACCACATGATGTTTGCAGTAGGAATTATAAACTATTGGTAAGTTTAGCATTTATTTCAGCTTGCTAAGAAATTTCAACTGGCTATTCCTTGTAGATAACAGTAAGAGAGAATATTGTTGTAGTTTCTGAGGAACACTCCACTTGTCACTTTCTTACTTTTTTTATTTTATCATATCGATGAAATAGATATTCAAATAAAATTATATAAGAAAAATCAAAGATCTAAGGTACAGCGAAAAAATAGAATTATTTCTTGGCAATTTTACTCTAGAATTGTTAAGCCGATTTGTTTATTAGCATATCACCGAATAAAAAGCTCAGGTATTTTGAAGGCCATGAATACAAAATTGAATTAAAAAGACAAAAGTCGGAAGAGAAAAAGTATTGTCAACTTTTGATTGTCAGATAATGAAAAACCTTTACTTAGGTTCAGGGAACTGAAGTTGCGTTGTTGGTCAATGACAAGTTTTTTCCGCATTTTACTTCTCTGGCATCCTTCTGTAATGTTACCGTTATTATTAAGAATTAAACTGGGAATTAGTATAGGAATATACATATTTGATTTGGTACGACCCATTTCGTGATTGACTAATATGCTTTACTGTTTGAACGGTCAATAATGCTAGCCTTGGTGATGTAGCAAAAGAATATCCTCACCGAACCACATAAGAGTTGAAATGCTACTAAGGTTCCTAATAAGAGATTAAATTGTATACACTTGGCTTATTACTTTTTTATGCAAGCAGTTGCTAATCAAAGATCTTATTATTTTTTCCTCTGGCCTTGTCCACAAATTTGCTCTTCTTCCTTTTTTTTTCCATTCAAGTGACTTTGATTAGATGCATTTGATTTCTGCGAATTCTTTATGGCATGAAATGGTCCATGCAGTTTGATAAGAATTTTATTCATTTTTATGAGTTTATTTATATGTATATTCAAAGTTTTCAACAAGTTAATAAATTTCAAACAATATCATTCATCATATAAGGAATGAGTTATTTAAAGTCAAATTCAGAATTTGTTATAATTTTTGGTGAAAAAGCAAAATCATTTTTGAAGCAATGAGACAAAAAAAAAAAAAGTGAAAGTTAAATAGATCTAAGAAATGCTTTTCAAAAGGGACAATTGAGAATGAATATTATCATACAATATTAGAACATCAACAATTTACCTGAATATATTCAACATAGAAACCTCAATTTACAAATATTTACAAATATCAATGCAAATGCTGACCTTCTTGAAGCAGTGATAAAAAGATTAAGCTTTTAATAGCTTGGATAAAATTTGTAATAAGGTATATTTCAAAATGATAACAAAATTTTAAACACATTTTCAAAGATCACAAAGTATATCACTGATAGCAATATGGAATCAATTGAGCGGAACAGCCAAAGAAGCCAATAACTTCTTCAGTTTTTTATTGCCAAAAACAGATTACAAGCAATATCAGTATCCATTCATAAGTTCCTATATTGCTCAGTCAACTTAGCTAATTAATATCAAACCTTTTCTGCACATCTGTTATATTTTTCCTTCGCTTTAACGATGATTTCTTAAATTATTATTACCTTTTCAATCATTATCTTCTTCATCGTCCGAATCTAAACTCTACGTAAGATGAAATTTCTTAGTTTAAGATACAAGGATTCTGAATATAATTGCTTCAAAAAAGAGGAAAAGATGAATAAAGTATAATTAAGAAAAAAAAATCAAACCATCCGATCTCCAAAATCGTAATGCTTCTAGATCCCTTTCCAGAACTAATCCCTTCTCAGCCCAGTGCCTCACCAATTGACTACAACGACTTGTTTCATTTTCTATTTCTTCCTGAATGATGTGATCATAGATCCACAATCCTCTAACAAGAAACTCGGAATAATTATTCATCGAAAGCGAAAATTGACCACATGCCACGTTATATACGTTTCCATGATTTAGGAACTCTAACGCTGGACGTAGTTCGTACTGGACACGTTTCATCATCGTTTCGATTCTCTTTCCAGCAAAATACAATTTGTAGTAATAATTCATCCACATTTCTTCCATTTCTAAGAAAATTTCATTTGGCACTATTTCTGATTCTTTCCGAGTTTCATTCAATAATTTTTTGCGTTCTAAACAAAGATTCATTTCGTCACTTTGTTCCAGATGAGCTTTACGAATATCTTCGGTTAACCTGTAAAAAATCCTTAGGCGCTGTTCGAAGGAAAAGCCTAATAAACGATTTCCTAGACCTGTTGGATCTAATTCTGGGAGATGATTCCATGGATAATCCTGCTGTTTTTTAAGAAGATTGATCGATGCACCACCTTTATCCACTACAACTTGTGATAGCTCCTCTACCAGCAAGTATCCAGCTGATGGTACATCAAATGGATTTGCCGTATACATGTTTTTCTGCCACTGATGTAATATCCAAGTCAGCTCACCTAAATATGAACTTATTCAGGGAAGTAGACATATCCAAGGATATGATCGGTAAAGTGGTAAATCTTCTTGGATAGGAAAAGTGCATCAGAATTGATAGTAGGCTTTTGTTAAAACTTCTTATAGGATAGGATGTAAAATTATTCCTTACATTTGGGAACGAAAGTTAGAAGAAGCTTTCTTTTGTAACTTATATTATTTTAGTACTTCTTTTCTAAATAATTTGGTAGGAATTTATTGGAAGTTAAGAATGGTAACATTCAAAGTGACCTACTGTGTGATTTTGTGCACACATCTGCTTGACATTCCAGTAACGCTCCGAATGTCTCCGTAGTAAACAGAAAGAATCGAATATCATTAAATTCAATCTAAAATTTAAAAAAAATGCTAGAAGCCATCAATGAGATTCATAGAAAACTTTATAACCTATAGAGTTGAAGGCAATACAGGTATAAAGCAACATACAAAAGCAAAAAAAAAAAAAAAAAAACGATTTTTTTTTTAGCCATCGTTAAAAGATACAATTCAAAACATAATTAAACACAAATTTTATGCATGTATGAATAGAAGATGGGCACTTGAAAAATCAAAATAATAAGCAAATTTCAAAATTAGCATTTATCCTTGTGGTGAAATATGCTTTAAATCATTAGGGTCATCTACATGTTCATTCATACATCAGTGAAGACCAATCACAAAAATTCAATCCTGTCTACTTTATATTCATTTTATAATGTGTCACGATCATTTCTAACTTATCATTCTTTAAACAATCCTAGTTTATTCCACGTAAACTATGATCTTATCAAAACAAATTTTTGATCATACTTGCATAATTTAATTTAATTATTGCCAATCTTACACGCAAAAATTTGCGTAAATCATTTATTAAATTGAGAAAAACATGAACCAACTAACCATTTGAGTAAAAATCTTCACATGGTCCTTGTCGATTCTTGAACGCTTTTTCTGTATTTCGTTTACAATATCATCAGAAACCTTTGGCATTATCTGATAATAACCATTTCGTACATATCAAACTTCATGTTAATAAACTTAAAAAAAAAGAAAAAAAAACTATAAAACTCTCTTTTGTAGAAAAATTGGAACTTTTGGAAACGAAATTTTGCAGTTATCTTAATTATCTAGATGTTTCACATTTTACATAACGATTTCTTGTTTAGTCTTAGGAATAATTTCATGAAACAGAAATGAAGGATTTACTACGTACAGGAATTTTAATGTCATTGAAAAGAATCGCATAATTTTTAGATCCTCCGGGTTGCAATGCGCAAAACTGCTCTTTAATTAACGCAAATCTAGAAAAAATAAATTAGTTCATGATACTATTGAGATAGTTAACATAATCAGATCTCATCTTTTTTTATACTTTACTTTTGAACTTACGTTTGAACTTACACAATTTTCCCAAAAAAACCACAGCAAAGAAGATTGGAGCGAATAATCACAATACCAACACTTGGCATTTCGTTTTCTGTCCCCGTGCATTTCTCCTTTGCTTGTTCGATGATTACTTGCAACAGTGTGGTCAAGAGCATCAGTACCTAAAAAAAAACTCTTGTATTTAGGCTTATTCTTTGCAGTGATGTCGTGGATACTACTTTTTCTTGAAAAATTTAAGGTAAATCAGTTATCTTTTCACTGACAGAACGTACATTCGAAGCTCTTGGAGAAACGTTATGATTTAACTTTTCAAATTTGAATTTAATTTTTCTTCAGTTAGAAAGCCAAAGTTAGATTAAATATAATTTGGGATCATGAGAAATCGGGATTAATTTAAATATGATCAAGTGATCTCAATGTTAAGTAATTTCTGGAACTAAAAAAAAAGAACAGTTCACGTCATTAATGATTGTAGTGTTTTGTTTTGAAAAGAGATTGTAAGGATCTTTATGTGAAAATATTTTTCTTCTGATTTCATCAATTATCACTTCTGCAGAATAATTTTGTTGAAAACTTTCAGCCATTGCGTATGCTCTGACTGTTACTTCATTTCTAGTATCACTGAAATAAACAAATTTTTATTCGAATAAAGTTCAAAATTTGAGGAATCCTTATTTCACTTGAGAACAGATTTGAAAGTGTCAGAAAATTTAAGAAATTTAGTTTAGCGGTCATTGAAATCTAAATACAAAAGAATGCATTATAAAGGTCACAAAAACGCACATTTCACACAGATACCATATTTGTGTAAATTTATTGTGCTTTTCGGTTCGTTGCATTGGGTTCTAAAATATCATCTAAGATTTCAAATATTGCAGTCGAAGTACCGTAAAACAAGACAGTCTACTGCGGGAGTAAACGGAATTAATTAAATAAATTATTAAAGGTCAGAAAATTATAAATATTTTTCCAATATTGATAATTCTGACTGAAAAATGATTTTTTTTTTCTTCGTTTGAACAATAAACTTGTAATTTGGCCTATCCAATAATTTGGCTCTGGGTAATTCAAATCAACGGGCCTTAACCGATCAAGAAAAGGTGCAACATTTTGGCTTTCTTGAATCCCTGTCATATATCAATAGATCATGATGACTTTTGTGCTATAAGAGACGTATCTGGAGAATAAATTTTATCATTTCCAATGAATAGATACACTGTTGGAAATTTATAGCAGTATTTACTTTCAAGGCACAGCTACTAGCAAATGGACATTTTTTGAAAAATTGTTTTGCCGAAGACATTCTTACTAATTGACATCAGTTATCTAGAAAAAAGGAAATTAATTTTTTATGAGAAACGATTTGTAAGTTGCGTAAATGCAACAGAAATCAAATATAAAATGAAATATTGCTAACATCTGAAAATTATACATATCCTGCCTTTGCCAAAATTTATGATATATATTGGGATAACGGCGCATGCAATGTGAAGAAGTCAAATTGCTGTATCACAAATTGTTTCTTATAAGTTTAATTATATGAGATAAATTAAGTAAGTTCCGCAGCTACAAATTTCAGTTGTTTAAAATTTATTTTTTCATAGTGAACAAGAATATACCTTCCCTCCGAAAATCTAAATATGTTATGCAGTTAATATGATGACGATATGGAATGAAAAAATGGGAATTTTTCGAAAGATTTAAATATGCTACATTTATAAAGTTATAAAAATGACTTATGAAGTAGTAGCCTAGCTGTATTGATTGAATAAAGCTTAGGAAGTTTCAATATATAGCCAACGAAAATCTCCCAAACAATCATAACCTGTGAAATAATAAATGAGAACATGTAAACAGTAATTAGAAGCTTATGATAATAAGCTGGTCAAATGGAAAAAAAAGAAAAAAAACGATTTGATCGTAGTGATCCACAACGTCGATATTTGTGCAAAATAAAACTGGGAGAAGAAAATTTTCAGTTCAACTTATTTAAAATTATTATCGAATTTTTATATTTGAAAACAATGATCCGAAAGTCAATATCGGAAATTTTTTATTTAGTTATTTTTTTTTCTGGAAAAATGTATAGCTACACTTTATCTTTTGCTTATATGACATCAATATTGAAATCATGGTGACAATCCTGCTCCGGATATCTGTTCCCGGAAGATTTTTTGCATAATTGACAATTAATATATTACAAAATGTTATTTAACTAACATTTTGCATGTTGCTGAGGAATATGCAAAATGAACACAGCGTTTTAAATAGTTACCAGTCTGTTATCTAAAACATTTATAAACAAAGTCATTTCAAAAGCTCCCTTCGCTGTTAAACTTTTTCTTTGAATGAGATGTTCTGATAGCATGAGATCAACAAAACCCCATGAAATTAAGCGTTCCATAAGATAAAGTGTACGTTTCAAGTAATTCATGAAATTTAATTCGACTTTATAGTAGAAATACTGAAATAATGATATACGCAAAATAATGTATTATTTCCAGTGGTATAGTATCGTCTCATACACCGAATCCATTTGTCATCGTGTTCAATTTTCTTGAATTTCCATTGAATTTCATGTACGCTTTTACTAGTCACTATTCAATTCAAAGTAGAATATGAGACTTGTAGCATTAAAAATCGTTTATTTGATGCAAATGATGAGGGAAAAATTGGGGATTGATAAGAATCCTGTGATTAACAAATGAGTTAATCATTTTTATCAAAATTATTTCGCCAGAATACTGCGCTGTTTGGTCGTCGGCGCCAGTGATGGTGTTGAAATCCAGTGCCATAATAGGTACGTCTATTTGCGTGAAAATTCTGTTGCGTGCTACCACCTCTCCAATAGGTTTGTACCGATACCGGTCTAGTCCACTGTACTGGTCCATCCCATTGCTTGCTCTGTTGAACCTGTGAATGTTATGCAGATTATTTTACATGTGGAAAATGTAACTTTCTGATGACTTGTAGTGAAATAAATCTAAGTTGTAGAATGGAAGAAAGGTTGACAGATGAATGCCAAACAGTACAAGCGAAAATTATAATAGGTATTACCTGTGACTTGAGTGTATTTAACTTCCATTCTATCTTGCTACTATCTTTCATCATTTTTTCCATTTGGTTTTGCAAATTTTCTAAATTTTGCTCAATTTTGGTCTGGAACAATGTTATACGCTGCATTCGTTGATGATCGTAGTATGTTTTTCGCCAAAAAATTGCATTGCCTTCAAATGTCTTTGTTCTGTGTTCCAGTTTTTCAATGTTTATTAGCAATTCATTTCCTACAATATCCTGATATTTCAGGACTTTATGCAAGAAAATTTGCAATTCACTGAGTTGTTTACTTTGTTGTCGTTTTAAACTCTGTAGTTTTTCTTTCGGCATTGACTGTTGTTGCTCACATTCTTTTTCCAAATTCGAGATCTCTTCTTCACGCTTCATGTAAGCTAACATTTCATCCCGTTCTTCATGAAGTAATTCTTTGATAAGCTCCGTTATTCTAGTATATGTTGACTGGATCTGTTTCGACTCCGTTTGCATGTAGATGTTACACAGATTCGTTGGGTCTTCTATTTTTCCAGATATGTTGAATTGTTCAGCCAGTTTATTTTCCAACATCTTGAATTTGTGTTGCATTCTTATTTCTTTCGCTTGGGATTGTTCGTTCTTGCTTAAATTGAACAATTTCTCACTAATGTCCTGTCCCAAATATGTACCATTATCCGCAATCAGTTTTGATAAGTTATCGACAAGTATAAATCCAGCTGCTGGTACATCGTATGGATTCTTTGTATACATTTCCGCCTGCCATAAATGCAATGACCATGTTATGTCGTCTGCAAAATTCGTAAGTCTTCTAAATTTTGAGGAATATTGGATGAAATTTGAAAATATTTGCCCTGATAACCAAACAGAGCATGAACATCATGAACAAATAAAGGTATTATAATTAAATTATATTTATTGATACAAAATTGGGACTAACAGAAACCGAATTTAATTCTGTGAAATTCAAAATGTTGAATCCTTTCCACTAACCAAAGCTCTTCGTGAATAAATTTAGCGATGGAACTGATTTTAGCAGCGTTCGAATAGATTCCTTGGTAAATACAAAAAATCGCAAGTCTGATGGCTGAATCTACAAATTTCGGACATTGTAAGTTTTGGATATTAAACAAAACTGAAGATGTGATTTGTTTTGTTCCTACTATACTTCTCATCTTATTCATAATTCTAATAATAAAAGAATAAAAGAATGTTGCTATCTTCCAATTGCACTTTTTTTTTTTTTTTTTTTTTTGTACTGTAAGAACAGGCGACGGAAGAAACTATCGGATAATGCCATTTGTGATAAGTATTGTAAGAATATGAAAAAGTAAACGAAGGAAGAGATTTACCTCATGTACGTAAAGGTTTACGGGAGCACTGTCTGTTGTCGTTAGATTGTTCCCTTGCTGTAATATAACTTAGAAAATATAATTTTTAGATCTTTGTCATCTCTTTCGATGTTCGTTGCAGTGACAATGTTTTAAGTTATCAAGATAAGTAGACAGGTTCATTGGTCAGATTAATCTCATTGACAAAAATTGTTAAATTTTCCGCATTCATCCTTCATTTTGAGCAAAATTAAAATAACAGAAGTATACAATACCCTGCAATTACTGAAAAGCGTGTACTGTTGAGATCCAACTCTGCATGCATAAGAATCAGCATTTTTCCGCAACAAAACAAAGCTAAACCAATTTACTAAACTTTAGTTAAAAATGCACATAATAGGAAAAATGAGCGATATCAGTGTCAATAGTAAGACAAAAAGTTCTCTTTCTTTTGTTCATTTTACATTCTGCAAACAGGAATCTGATACCTACTGTATCAGCTCAATATGGCTGACTGATATCTCATACCGTAACAGATATAATTTCTTACACCATGTCTCCCAAAATGCCACAAAAAATAAGGTGCCCGCGTATGATAACAATAACAATATTTGGCGTTTCCTCTTTCTGCCCTCCGCACACTTGGGAACACCGTCGCTTAATTGTGGATAGTGTTGAACCAAGAAAGGTGGCCAACTGAATTATTCATGTAAGAAGTGCTTTTCTGTAGAATTCATAATTACGGATAATATTCGCTACAAAGAGTGATTTAAGAGTAATAAACATATGCGATAAGTATTTTGTTTGCAACATTTGTAGAGAAATGCTAATCTTGAAAGTGTAGCTCAACTTAAGTATTGCGAACTACTGCGATCTTAAGATAGGAAGCAAAAAGAAAATGGTATTCTATTATTTGTAACTATTCAGAAACATTCTAACGTTCTTTCACGTAATCTAGACTTGTAGAAGTGCTATGTTTTCAAACTAGTTAACGGATTTTTTCCAAGTTTAATAATAAGGAATGTAGAGCTTTTCGGACTGTTATCTTCATAGATGATTTAACAGAAGGTTTGGTGTGAATTACGACGAATTCAAACAATTTTTAGCAGATTAAAGGACCTGAACGTCATTTCCAATATTGTTGACGGGGTGATCGCCGAATGTCCGGTCAAAAGGCAAAATTTGGGCTCGAATTTGTTCGATTAGCATTTCTGCTTTAATTTTCTGCAGAGAACTTACTACCATTGCATATAGTCTCACAATTACGCCTAACCGTTCGTCTCTGCAAACTAACCGCCTTCAGAAAGCTATTATTTTTCACATTTCCTCATATATGAACACCAACTCTCTGGTTTCCATGCAGTTTTAAATTTGAATTTAGTCTCGCAACTTACACTTCACAAATATATTGCACATCAGGATTTTTACTCGTTTCATTCTCGGTAGGCATTTGCAGACTCTGAATAGATTAGATTATGGACAACAGATAAACTGGTTTTGCTTTTTTTTTTTTTTTTTTCATTTGAAATTTACCTTATAATTAATCAAGCAAAACTTATTGCTTTATTTTTCTGACATCGTCGTTTAGGCGATTAAGGGAACAACAGATAGCATCAAGGGGACAGGTTTACAGCCTGTATTTTATGTCTCAATTTGCGATGATGTTGCCGTAAAGGGAGAAGAATTCATGTTGTTATAATGCTATGAACAAAGAAGCTGCGCTGAATTGACGTTTGGTTCCGATAACTGCGCATGAGAAATAGTAAAAGTAAGAAAATAGGTTGATCTTTGTTTTTAGACAGAATAGAAAGTAAATAAATATGGAAATTCGGAAGTGTTGAATATATTGCAGTTGGTTGGAAAAGTTTAACTGATTCGTTGAGGAAGAGATTAGGCTAACCTGCAAAGGACAGTATGCCGCATAAGTACATTTTCTGTACTTTATTGAAGATGTGAACATTACCGATTATCCACCACCGTACAAAGCTTGTTGTTTCAAAAACTACACTAGAATACAAACTTAAATACATTTGAACCCAATACTTGTATAAATATTACTATGTGACTTACAAACTACCTTCAAATATTTCAAAAATTTCTTAGAGTTTCGAATGTTTTGCTAAACAAATATTTATTTATTCAGGCCTTGTATGACATCGTTACGTTTATTTATAAATTTGACGTTTTTTTTTTTTTTTTTTTTTTTTTTTCCACTTTTTTAAGACCACGATTGACATTTCCAAATTAAACAACAAAATCTTCTAACAGCATAGGATTCCCACCAAAAAAATAATTAACCCGTGGATGTCGTACGTGAGGAGCAACCGGCCAGTAGCTGTGTTGTAATTAAAAATGGCTTTATCACAATCAATACACTACTTTTAAACAGTGATAGTTCCATCTTAATCAATACAACCACTTTTAGAGTATAGATAGATTCATTCATTTATCCATTCTATCTACTCCTTTCCATCTGGATCGGTCGCATTCTCCGATATCATTTGGGAAAATTCAATAATTAACGGAATTTTATCAAATTTCGATAATTATTTTAGAAAAACTGTGAGGAATAAGGAGTGAAGAAAGAAGCTAAGGTATGTTTCAACGAATTTCATGAGATGAGACTCAATAAATCTGTAAAGGATTGATTTATTGAATCTCAATAAATGGAAGCATTTTATTATCCTTGAAAATGTCAATTGTTTCATTCGACATTTTTAAGCAGCTTACCTTCTCATCCAACTTGAGTATATTTTTTGCTTATTTTCGTACATCGCTGAAATTTGATGCCGTCATACCTTTGCACATGCTCTCTGCATTACAGTACTGTGATAAGCAGTGATAAATGATAAGGGAGGGTTAGTGACAAACAAGAAGGATTACAATCTTTATGTAACATATGTTATTGTAATAATTCCCCACAATAAAACCCCGCATCATTTCCTCCCGGGCATTAGGATATTTGAATTTTTTTCTGTCATGGGCTGAGAGACATTAAGCCAACAGCTAAAAAATGATGAGATCTCTTCTACCTTATGGTGGCTTAATTATTGTTGTCATTTGAAGTGTAGCACTCTAAAATCTATGAGGCTTGAGATTTCTACCAGCATTATCCGCGACATCTCGGTGAGAACTGTCTTTATCATTTAATACGAGGTATATTCATTTCTCACGTAAACTTGTACTTCATTTTTGTTTAATCCCATTACTTATCGTTAAGGTTACAGAAGCAGAAATGTTTAAGTTTAGGATGGACACTACGTTCGGTATATTTACCTTTGCTTAGAATTTCAAATGATGCTTATCTTCCTCATGTGATTTCCCCATTTCCTAACACTACACAAATATTAGTTCTACTTTTGGTGTGTAATCAGAATTCAGTTGGTTTTTTTTTTTTTTTTTCTTAAATGAAAATCAGAATTGCATTACTTATTTTTAGCATCAATAGATTTATACTAACGGACATTCTGAATGGTTTATTGATCGCAGGGATTTGTGAGATTATGTAATGATATAGATAATTTCTTTGAGAGAAAACAGAAGTTATTATATGTTAGCAACTTTGTTTTTTGCAGATAACAATCACGAGTATTGGGAAATAAATGCTAAAGAGATCTGTTAATTAACAATGGCAAGTATTATCAAGAATCAGATTATTAAGCATCTTTCGAAGTAAGTTCTGAACTTTTCTGAATTCGTAAGCTTTTTCTGAATATATAATCTTTCGAGACAAATGTGCTGCACGGAACAGTGTGTTATTTTTAATCAATTATCAGATTTGTTCGGAATATTACGGTTGATCAGATCAGCGTGCAAATTTTGAGTGGTAAAGGAGAACTAAAGAACATCGAATTAAACGAAATTGTCTTAAGTGAAGTTAGTTTTTTTCGTTTGGAGTATTCACTTGTATTTGCTTCATTTATTCTATCTGAGATATCTTTATTGCCCTGGATTAGATCAAGAATGTGAAAAGAACTAGCTTCTTGTTTCTAACGTTTATTTGTTAAATAATTTTAAGGCTAGAACTAGTAGATTATCAGGCATAATTCACTCCCTTGTTCTTTCAAGTTGGAAATTGTAAGACAGTACGATAGTCACCGATAGGAACATCGGTTACACTACTTATTAGCTATAGGCGTCCACCTCTGGTTTTGCTTTTTTATTCTGTCATTATTTTCATGTAAAAATTCATGTTTCCATCGTAGTAAGTTTTACCAAGTGATAAAATGAGTACCTCAACAGAGCAGTGTATGCATTTTTCTTTTTGCAGGTACTTGAATTACCAACATGGTTACGAGTTAAGCGAGCAGTTTGCAACAGAATAGCTGTTAAGGTTCCATGGACGAAATTAAAATCACAACCAGTTCAACTAGTAACTTTTCTTCCCTCATTTGAAATACGAAATGAGCAAAATTAAACAGAAGAAAAGAATTTCGATTATGCTTGTAGTTTTCCTGATATAACGGCTTTTATCGAGTTTAATTCTTTTAAATATTGGGTGTTAAGTTCGATCATTCTGACCATATTCAGAACAAAACAGCTAAATTCAAACTACAATCTTTCCAGTCCAGAAAGTATTACCTTAGATATTTCTTCTTCTACTCTACTGTAGCCTTTGTTTTCAGTTTATTGATGAAATACGGGTAGAGGTCGAACTTAGTTCAGAAGAAGTTGTTGGCTGTGACTCAAATCCTTTCAGGTATATATCTTCATCGTCAAGATTTATATCTTTAATTTTGAAGTAAAGGATTTTTAATGGCTGTCAGAGTTTACAAAATATTATTTCAGTGCCTTTGGAGATTCAACATATGGATTTGCTAATCGAGTTGCGGAAGGGATGTCGCTCTATGTTAATTCGGTGGAGATTGATTTTGATTCTGGTGTTTTTCGAGGTTCTTTGACGGTAAGTTGCTGAACATCGTGTTCATATATACAGTAGTGATTTCATTACCAGAATTTCGTTGGAAGTACTGGGAGATTTTTTTGTTACGAAATCTTTTTTTTCAGCTCTCGAGACTGGCGGTTGAAAGTAAGAGTCCGGGTTGGCAAACAGTCAGTGATTTGCGATATACTCGAATTGTAGATACGACTACCAACAAATTGCTTATGTTTAAAATGGTCTGTTTTTGAAAATATATCGTAATATTGTTTGTGATCTTCCACTTTATAATTTATGAGAACCAGAGAGCTTCTATTAATTTACCCTTAGTTTAAATATTTTTCACCTTATTCTTTTGTCTTCACTTCTTTACAATGTTTTATGTTTTATTAGTTCTATAAGCTTTATTAGTTTTATTAGCTATTTCTTAGGTTACTTGGCAGTTATTGCGTATCGAAGCGTCCGCGCAAGCAAATTCATCACGAAATGCATTAAATGCTCCATTAAGATTAATCACCAGCAGTGGGAAGAGTAGAATCAGCGTGAAGAAGTGCACTAATGGTAAAAGTTTATTGAAGTTCGTATCACGCAAGTATCTTTAAAAAAAATACAAATATAGTGCTTTTATTTGTATGTCTTGTACGAATAAGATACATAATTGAACTAAATGAAAAAATTGCAAGGGGAAGTCATTTTTAGATGGTAGTGTTCTTGGTGGTCGTATACAGGTAATACTGGATGATATTTTATGGATTGCTACTTTACCGCAAGTAAGATCTGCTATCGCATTTTATGATCACATCATGAATATTATTAAAGCAGCTCCCAAGAAAGTGCCGAAGTTGCAACAAATACAGGTTGAATATTTGTGTAGTTTCCTTTTGTTTTTTGCGTCATTACCAAAGGCGAAGTTCATACTTCTTCGCTTTGCATATAGTCAGTTCTGTTGTAACTTCTTCAGTTTAGCATTATTAATCATTTATCATTGAAGCGTGTCGAAATAAAGCTGCCGGTGATCCGATCGCCATCTTCAATTCCGGTTTCAACTATATTTCGCAATTTCGATGTTGGGCGAACATCATATCATGTTTATGTTGGCAAAATTGTTCTTCATCTCTGTGATGATAATCATACCTCAGACGGTATTCATTTTCCGTTTTAGTTTTTTCTTATGATAGAGGTGCCTTTATTATAAGTAAACTCTTCGCAAATTGATATTGAATATAAGTCCTCGTTGGTGTCAAGTTTTCATTCAAATTTAAATTTTGGTTTTCTACCGTATTCCTTTTTAATTTGATTTTAGATTCCAATCGCTCGACTTGAATTCATTCATTTATACTTCTTTAAATTCTGATTTTGCGATTAATTCAGTAAACTAATTTAATCAAGTTCCCAGGTTATCCTGAGAATTGGGATATTATTTCTGGTGCGCTACAAGTAACTTTACTGCGCCTATCCGTTGATTTTTATCCTGCTAATAGCGCTGTATCTGATCGCAGTGACTGGATTCGATATGATAATGCAAATCATTGTGCTGTCTGGATTCACAAAATTTTGCAATTCCACTTGCGAAAGCTTTGCACTGAATTGGGTTTGAATTATTCTTTTTTTCTTTGAACACAAAATTTCGGGGATAAGGTTGGAAAGTGACTCTCATCACTTGATTTTTTTCTTGTGACTACAGTCATTTGGCTCACTTATGTTCTAAATTTTGATTCTCACTTGCTGTTTTACATTTTCATTTCCTTTTGTAGATACCAGTGCACAATCTCGAGTAGTTGATATGTGGCCAAAGTTAATGTCTCAAAATTGTGTAATACGAATGTATGATATTATTGTCCAGTGTGTAACGGATATGAATTCCAAAAAAGAAGCACTTTTTAATCTGTTCATGTCAGATCGTAAATCAAATACTGAAGCAGAAGGCGATAGTCCGCTTTTTCATCTCGAATTTACATCTTTTTATCATCCAGAATCTGAAAATTTCCCAGGTGGTATTTTCTACTTATTTTAATTGATTTAATAATTTGATACCTTTCTTGAATTGCTTTATGTCTTTGATGTCCATTTCGGAATTGCTACTTAACTGTCGCTTTTGTGCAGAATTTTGATCATTTGATTTTCAGTGCCCTCAAACATCACACATCTTTTACTTGGTCCATTTTTTTTCGTAGTCGATGAAAGAACTATTCGATGGCTCTTATTCGTAATCGATGACATTAAATATGCTTTGGTAAATTTAGGAATCATTTTCAATCATGGTTTAAGTACGATTTTATTCAAACAAAATTATATTTGCAGCAAATCTCGAGTGCAATGCCTGAAGTCACAAAAATACCCAAAACCTATTTGCGCATTAATCTGCTGATGCCCAAGGTACAAATAAAAATCCACTGTAATGAATCAATCGTATCATCAAAGATGATGACTTTTGGCGTTCTTTTCTTGATTTTTAATATGTTGAAGTTGAAAACTAAGGAAAGACAATTTTTGATGAGTACTTTGCTATAGCGATTATAGGTCATTTTTGTTTTTGTCTTTCTATTTTCCATCATTTCTTATATGTATCTAATAAAACGTGAAAGTGATGCAAAGAGTTTTCAAATCGGGCAATATTCTAGATAATAATACCGTTGAGAGAGCCGTTTGTATCGGATATGCGTTTCGCACGTCGGATTGTGATAAGCATGAATACTTTGCTGGCTACTAATTGCGAAGCAGTTTCTAACGATGAATCAAATTTGTTTTTTAAATCGATTTCATCGAATATAATTGATTTCATCGATTGTATTGATCTGCTGGTTAACAAAGAGACATTGAAAGAATTCATCTTTCAGTTGAATCGAAATTTGTTTGAGGACGTTGACGAAGGTAACATCATGCTTTTTGTTATTGTCCCGAAATTTGAAATTCTAAAAATCCCAGTGTGAAACGATAGCTTTCTGGTTTTGAAACGTCCAGAAAATGTATATTTTTATAGCATTTCATTATTAAAGCATTACTTCAAGGCCAATTATCCAGCTGATTAATATCTTGAACAATAAGGAATAAATTAATTGTTTGTTTGTGCAGTTTAAGACATAAATAATTCTCAGTAGCAGATCTGTTTTTTGATTCATCATTTAAAACAATTTTAGCTGAGCGGATTTGGATAAATACATCACCGGTTCAGATAAATACAGATTTTGGAGAAGGAGCTTCGAGTACACCGTTGCTTGCTGAAGTTGATTTTCATGCGCTTTTTATTGTAAAACCAATGAAGGTTGGGTATTTGAAATCTATTTTGAGTGATTTTTTTGCGAGCACATGTTTTTGAAAAATTTCTGGGCTTTTTCTTAATCTTCGTGTAGGGTGTTCAAAACTAAAAAAATATTGCCGAAGAGGGAGAAAAATTATTTTGGTACTTTGCTTTTCAGGTAAGCGTGGCACTGCAACCCATGTGGAAGATTCGGATTGCAGTTAATCATTTTCAGTTTCTTCAAATCATGCGCTTGGTTTCTTGTATATCAGCTTTTGTAGATCAACTTGTTAGTGACCAGAAATTTTTCTCTGCTAACCGTAGCAATGGAAATGGTACAGCAATTGAAATGATTTGCTTCTTTGGGGAGGTATATTCATTGTCATTTATGATATTGACATAGTGGAGTCGTAGTTTTTCAGTTTACTTCCACATTTTCTAAAAGGGAATGCGAATCAGATTCTATTTTTAAATGAATTTAACCAATTCCAGACTGAACTTAATATCATACTGCCAACTGAGCCAATTCCAACTCCGTACGATCTTCAAGGAACAACGCTGCAGTCACCAACGATATCTTCAGATGGCTAGTTTTTTTTATAAAACTTTTGAGACTTTTTGCAAAACATTTCGACTTTTTATAAAGCGTATATATTTGCAGTTTTTTTTACATGATTGCCTTATTCAAATTCCAGCTTAGTTTTTCTTTGTAAATTCATTCAATGTTCCACTCTTCATTACACGGGACGTGTGGTAATGCCACGGTCCAAATATTACAGTAATTTATTATTTTATAAAATATAATATGTACGCAACTTGAAGTACAAAAATAAATAAGTTTGTGGATTTGCTATATGATGACAAATTTATTAGCACCTTTTTGATTCGCTTCGTTTTTTGAGGTTTCATGGTTATAGCATAGGAAATCGAGAAATTACTGTTGTTTATCATCCTGTGTTTGCACTGAATCTACATGACTATCTGACACAAATTCCACAAATTCTTCTTTATCTTTCGATTCGATTCGTACATAAGGTGGTAACTGAGCCCGAATTTTCTCCAAATGTTTATCTAGTCGCGAAGGTCGTGCAGCCTAGTAAAGATATTTATAATTTCTATTCGAAAAATTGCGTAATTTTTATTGTTCTCTAATTGCGCCAGAATTCATTTTTACTCAACTTTCTCACGATTTCTTGACTTTATCTCCAAATAACTTACGTACACCTAGATTTATTTATTATAATACTCACTTGAGTTGCTTCGGTCTTTGGACTTTTACCAAGTATAGCAGTATCTACGGGTTTCGATTGCGTTGGTAAACGATATCGTAGGAAATGTGATGTTCGATATCCGGGAGGTCGTTGTGAAAGACGCATAAACCTCTCAGTGTTGAATTTCTTGCTGTGAACACTATTTGGATGAATATTTAGAGACTCATGTATTGGTGTAGCTGTTGATGTTGTAGTTGTTCTTGTTTCCAAATGTAACGTTGAAATTGTTTTGTCAGCGTCTGGAATTGAATCGAAAAATTTTTGGATGTTTTAGGAATTTTCTTATGGGAAGATTTTCGCGTTTTCTCCATAAACACCGAGATTACAAAACAAGCTGTTTATTTGATAACTTTGTCTGCTTAATTTGTAATTTTTTAAAAAAATACTTGGCATAGATTTCAAGCAGCACAGTGGCGGTTGTGGCATATCGCTGTTTTTGGGGCACACATCTTCCAAATTATTCGTGTAATTTGTTTGACAGATTAAATTAGGTTCCGTTGTAAGGTTTATTGCCTCTTTACCATTCATTACGTGGAAGCCATCTTGTAAGCAAACCATCGGATTTTCTGGATAAGATCAGTAAGGATTAAGGTATTATTTGAGTACCAAAGATCAATTGTTGTTTTAAACCTTCACCTTTTAACCTTTAGAACTTCTTTTTTGGACGGACACAGTATATTTTGCATGAAAGTAACTATTGATTTTTTGGTTTTCTTGGTTTTCTAAGCATTTGTTAATTCATTACTAGCACAATTCCTCAAGACTGTAATTTAAAAAACAAACCCTGTAATCGAACCATCAGATAATCGGACCCAATAATGGCACTTGGTTCGATGGTGTATATTTTATTGTGCGACAGGTCCAAGGTATGCAGATTAGCTAGGTGTGCGAAGCTTAAGGGCTGGAACATAATAACTTGTTTCTATTTTAATAGGCTTTAAAAGTGTGGGAATATATTTGGTTTTAGTTTAAATCTTGTAAAAAGTTCTCGGCAATGTAAGAACGAGATGACCAGCAAACTGTAAAAATAATCTACAATGATGCTAAAATTTTTTTACATACCTCTATTGTCCTGATGTTGTTGTTGGCGAGGGACACCTGCCGTAGAAAAGGTGTACCTTGAAACAGGTTTGGTGATACAGATCCTAAACAGTTGTTTCGTAACCATAGCAGAAGTAATGGTGTCGTTGCGAACGCTCCGGGTGCTATATCCTGGAAAATTTTTTTGGTCCATCTTCATATGACAAAACCGAGATAATGAAATCTTTTTTTGCACTCTAAATTTTAGCAGTTCAGGCATAATTTTTCCTTCCAATAAATAATACATAGAAAACGTATTTTCGGTAGTAACCTTTATTTGATTGCCTTCAAGATTGAGGTGTTGTAGATGTTCCAGGCCAGAGAACATGTCGCCCGTTATCTTAGTGAAGTAATTATAGCTCATATCGATAACCTGAGGCAGCAATCAATGAGCAGTCAATAAACAATTTGGCTTTAGTAATAAAATTTTAATTTGTTCACGGTTTTGCTTTTTTGTGGAAAATGTTTTTGCAATTTCCTCGCATAGCAAAGAATAAATTGTAGTTCTAACAAATATTAAATGTTTTCAGGTTATTTCAATTTCGCGAAAACCAATCAAATTTTTACCTGGACTTGTTTGAATTGATGCAGTACTCCTGCCTCTATGGTTTCTAAATTATTATTACCAAGATAAAGATAGCGAAGATTGTCGGCTTGTGGCATGAAATCACTTTCAATTGTAGAAATTTTATTTCCGGTGAGTGAGAGGATTGTTAGACTGCTTAGATTAGTTAACTGTATGTTCTCCAATTGTGTAATCTAAATTTGAAATTTTAATCACCAAAGAAATACTTCTCAATAGCCTTCATTACATCGTATATTACTTTACCTAAGACTTGTCACATTTAGAGTTTTTGGACTAATTTTCGAACTTTTCTGAAAAGAGTCAGAAGAAAGCTTTGGAAAAGTTATTTGTATAGCAGTTAAAATACCATATTTTAGTAGGTACGAATCGGATGGAATTTTTCACGTTCCTAGTAATGTACTACTAATAAGATTTTAATTCTGTCGATTTTTTAATTACCTTTTAGTTGCTTACCTTATTGTATTTCATATGTAGACCGATAAGATTATCCAAACCTCGAAGAGCTTCAGAAGGTACGGCTGACAGGCAGTTGTTATCTAAGATTAGGTTTTGCAAAGTGTCCTTCACATCATTGAACACTGATCCCTCGATGTTGCAAATCTGAGTGAATTTCTCTGGGAAGGTCGTACTTCTTATTAGTTTGTTTGCTTAATTTAGACGTGGAGAATGTTGAGGCTTTGTTTTAAATATTTTCAACTTTATTAGGTTCATTTTGAAAAAAAATAACTTAAATTTCGTAAATTTTACCTGATTACATTCAAGATTTAAATCGATCATGCTGGACATGTTGTGGAAAACAGGTGTCTTGATATCCCCAATATTGTTACAGCGCAAACTGAGCACGCGTAGAGCACGCATCCCGATAAGTGAATCGGTTGGAATAGCAGTGAGCTTATTTTTGGAAATTGAAAGCTCAAGCATGACAGATTCCAGGCCACGGAATGCTTGTGGGTGCAGTGCACGGATACGATTATTGTCCAGAATTAACTTCTTGATCCGCAAATTTCTGAACGCATTTCGTCCGATCTATGTTGTACAATTTAGATTTCAGTTAAAGAACGTGAAGTCTGGAATTTGAAACTCAAGTCGTTCACAAAATCCAAAGTTATTTCAAGTGTTAGAATAAAATTGTACTTTGGGGTTTCCTTTTGTTTCATTTTGAAACGAGTAATTTTTTAAAATCTGACCTCAACAATGTTAGCATTTTCAAGTGCTAGTTCGCGTATTTCAATTGGTGTCTTTTTGAGCTGCTCCACTATAGCTGGTCCATTTTGGCCGCTACATCGGATCACGACACCATCGATATAGGCAAAACAAGAACAAGTTGTTTGATTTTTCAGAAATGTCGGACAAAATGCTAATGCACTATTGACAGATGCCCAGAAAAATAGAATCACTCGGTATTGCATCATTTTTCAGAGTGGAATCAGAATTTAAAGTAAGTTATTTTAGCGGCCAAGTGCTTAGTAGATTAAGATTATCTTATAGGACCAGAGGAATCTTTATGAAAGGGCTGCTGTGGAAGTTTGAAGTTCAATAGAGTATGTGGATTAGGGAGACGGTATTTCACTAACAGTTTTCAGTGGAAATAGGATTTTCATTCACGTATTTCCTCAAACCAAGCGGATGTACATGAATATATGGGTAGATTCTGCTTGAGATGAGAACGATTTACATCTGACAATGAATGGCGAGGTGGCTGAGGATGCTGTGTAATTTGAGGGGACGATGTGGGGCGGGAGTCTATAGAAGAAATAACAGGTACCAGAAAGGTCGCCGCCCTTTTCACATATTTCTATACCTTTTGTGCGATACATCCAAACAATTCAGCATCATCAGCCATCGCCTTAATATTGTCAGGTCAAGGCCAATGCCTATGGCTGCTTGTTCCCGCCGCGGATTCGTCTGTCTGTGCTATTTTGTGAAATACAAAATTTTATACAATAGTACTTCTGTAAATACACAGTGTGTAGTTCTACTGGAAAACAAACTTTTAAATTGTATGTGCATCTTGTTAATCAGTGATGAGTGACATAGTTTTCGTTGAATTACAATTACTGAACTTTTCGTAAAAGTCTCACATGACTTATGTCAATTTTGGCTCAAATTCCTTAAATACATCCTGTGTTATTTTTGTTTGTTAGTTCCTGGTGATTCTATACCCTCTGCCACCATCTCATCGATTTGCCAATTCATCGGAACTTGAAATCTTATTTAACAGTAAACTCATGGATTTATTAGCGATCTGATGGTGCAACATTATAAACAAGGAAGCTTATTCACTTAGAATAGATAACCATAGGTGCCTTGAAAAAATGCAGAAACTTCGATGGTTTCTTGTTATATGTTCTACTGATTCACTTTATATGTGATCGCGTCAAATTTTATTGATCTCACTGAGAATTCAGTTTTCAAATCGGTGGAAATTTCAAAAGTAGGATGAAGTTAAAGCAAAATTCAGTAAGAAATAACTAAACCTATGCTTAATGAGTTTCCTTACCCATTAATTTCAGAAAATAAGTTTACCTGCTTTAGATACTTGAATTATGAATTTCGTCGTTTCAACATTATCCTTAATTGTAAATTACCTCAGCATATCTTGAAAAAGTATGATTTACAAAAAATAACAAGATTTAACATTGCCATCCTAATCTGCTTTACCTGAACTCCATGTTGGTAAAATAATGACATTCCTGACTGATTCGTTTGGACTATCTGCGCTCCCGTCAAATCCACGTTTATCTCACACACACATTAGTTTCGTGAGCCATTTCTAGATGGCCATTTTCTGATTAGCAGTCTTTTACTCTAAACCTTTTTCAATATTTTTGGTCATCAGTTCTGAAATTTTTTGCATTTGGACATTGCAAAACCAAAGATTGAAAAAGGGATTGTCAACAAAGAACGAATTACGAGTTTTTCTCGTTAAAATTTTTGATTTCCACCGTTTCATCCGTATTTCAACTGCCATATAAGGTGAAAGAATTCCTTTAAATTTTTGTTATTTTTGGAAACGTCGAGGAGCAGAAATTCAGATTTCATTGCCAAAGAAAACATTTCAACTTTTTTCCTGTAGTTTCTTTTACCCTTATTATCAGTTCCTTTCGTCTTATTTACAGATTTTTCTTTTAGCCCTTGGATGAGATTGTAATTCTTTTGTTCCGTTCAAAACAGCATTAAAAATCAGTTTTTCGTATTTTTTATAATCTGGATGAGAACCTACAAAACTCAAAATAAAACTGAACATTATATTTGTTCCATCAGTTAGATGTCTCTTCTTTATATGTTTTGAATTGCAACGACAAATTAGAATGAAGAATACATAAGTAATTTAGGTGAAGTGTTTTTGAGAACTGAATCAAGATTGCAGTGTTTAAAGCAGCTGAACAAAAATCCCGAACTGAAAGATTAAAAATTGAATTCGGTCATAAGATTTTTCATAATAGAGTTTTTAAACTAAGAAATGGGAAAATGACATACAGAAATGCCGGACAATAATACAGATACAAAAAGAAAAAAAAAAATACATGGAATGTTGACAGGAAAAAAGAAACGACTTGAGCACCGGACTTAAGTACTTATGATCTAAATGACTGGTTTTCTGGATATTGGTTCTCAAGCTTCTATTTGTAGTAACCAGTAGTTCCGTACGAAGTAGGTGCATAAATCCATGGCTGTCCATCGTCAAATCGATTTAGTATCGGTACATTTCTGAAATTCGTGATTATTACGTAGATTTTTAGTTATGGATCGAATTTTGAATTGGCTGGAAACAATACTATAAGAAATTTTAATGTGATTTGCTTAAGAAATGAATATCGAAGTGCTAGAATTCTACCGATTCCGTCTTACTGTTCCGTAAATCATATCGAGCTGAGCGGTAACATAAGCATTAGTACGTGCAGCGCTATCGGTTGTTATTGAGCCATGGCAAGTTTGCAAACGGCGATGTTTCGCAATACACAAACCAATAAGTACCGCAGCCATAACAATGGCAACAGTACTTAAACAGATCAAAATAATCACCGATGGAGCTGTTACACGTTCGAGCCTGTTAAAAAAAAGATGTACGATTTATTGAATCAAAAGTTGTCAATCAACTTGGGCAATATATCGGTTTTACAAGTCCGAGTACAGTTCTCAACTGTGTTTATCGAAACAACAAAATGTAGTATGATTGGGATTTCCTAGATTTTTAAGAGACGTTTGTTGTTAGCACATAGTTAAGTTAATATTTTTCGAGATTTCTAGAAGTTATTAGGATGAGATCTGGTTCCTTATACTCAATCTACTATGCAACCTCAGTGATTGAGGTGTGAAATGACTCACCTTTCTGTATTATCCAAATCAAAGAAAATCTGCTCTCCACTTTCTTGTGCTTCCTTTATATTTTCCATGGAATTTTTACCGATGTGATCTCTATCAATCTTTTGTGGTGAAGTAGTGTGATCAGATTCTTGTACATTATTGGCGACAAGGATACTGGGTGGCAGTGTTTGTTCACTGGATGTCCTGTTATTTGCAGATGTTGGATTCGTGGCTGTTGTAATTCCCGGTACGGCTATATATGCTTTTGACAGTTTTGAGGGACGTTTTAAGAATGGCACCGGAAATGGATGTATTATGTTATCAGTACCAAACGGATGCTGATAATTCTCACTTGTATTTCTGTTACGCATTTCCATATCTACCGATACCTTATCTTCATATCTTCTCGTGCCAGAATCCGAAAATTCAGGAATTGTGCTTGAAGGACTTTTCACAGCATCTGTTAATTGCTCAGTGCTGGACATTTCTGATGATTGTAGGGGTAGATTGGGTTGCATGTTTACGAGTACATTAACAGGTCTTACTGGTCTCACTTTATTTGTGCGGATCTTTCCTTGTTCGCCAATATTATCTTCTGGTTTGTTTGCCTTAAATCATGAGATATATTTCAACTTTTACAAATAAATTCATGGGACATCGTTCCACAGATAATGGGGCTTTCTGTTTTGTTTATTCTCAAAGTTTCAACGATTTCTCAGAAGTTTTGAGAACATTAAGATAAAATAAACGAACTTCATTATCGATGCTGGACAGTGGACGAATGACAGTTGGAGTTTTAGGTAAGAAGAGCTTTTCCCCCTGTTTAAAATTGCTTTCTTCATCATCCACCATAAAATAGGTAGAAGTTGGTGGTATACTTGTACTGTGAGTAATATTTCCAATACTATTTCGGCTGGGATTCTTATGTGATCCACAGATAACGTCTTCACTGCTTGCTATGTAGATTCCTACACCTTGCTGCAGCATATGCACTCGTTCCGTACAGACCAAGGGGTTTTCTGTAGTTAAATTTTATTAGTCTGCTTTTACTTGGATCGAAAGCTTGTACAGTATATTGCAAGTAATGTCTAGAAATTGGTTTTAAATTATTTAAAAATATGTAAAATTTGTCTACTAAATCCAACATCTGTAAGTACCAACCCTGCAGAAGTACTGTTTTCACGCGTCGACTGAATGCTCCGTAGGGTGTACGCACCAATTTGTTGCCGCTTAGATCAATAAGGAATAGATTAACTTGAGCCAGAAATGTTGAAGGTGGTATATCTATCAGTTCATTATTACTCAAATCAAGCATTGCTAAACCTGGATTGGAATAAAAACTGTTCTGATCGATGGACCGGATCTGAAACATGCTTATTTACTACACTGTGTGTTATTTATTATCTCATTATATGAGTTCATTCAGAAAAATATATGTTTTTTAGATGCAAACGGCAAGTATCTAGAAATTTTTTTTATCTTCTGAGTCCATTCAACAAATTTTAGAATCTCTTTTTTTCTTTGGAAACGGTGTTAATGCATAGAAATCCCTTTTTACTGGATAACAGGTAATTATGCAAAACAATAAAAATTTGAAAACTAAGAAAACATAAACCCCAGGTACTCAAATAACGCACGATTTTATATCACAAGAATTGCCTGAAGATTTTAATATCACCAATTCTTCGTTTGGTGATTGAGAAAGGACCCAGAATCTTTTTCATTTTTTGGAAACAGAAGTTCAAAAAGCTTTTGACATGGATTGAAATCGGGCATTTTCCTTATATATATATATATATATGCAGAATATTTTGATGTATACATACATATGTCAAGATATTATCTTCCTCGACTTTTTCTCTTTAGGTGTTTAAAATCAAAAAAAACTGGAAAACAGTTGTACTTTCTAGTGAGATACTCTGGCTTGAACCGTGATAATATAGGATTGGAGAGGAACTAATGCCAGTTGCTGGTAATAATAGTTATAATTTTTTCACAAATAACTGGTATAATTTTCCTTTCAGTGGAGGAAACAAACTTGATTGTCCTTGAGGGCCAATTGTTGCAATTTAGTCAATCCACCAAACATTCCTTCTTGAAGTTCCACGAGGCGATTTGAATTCAAAATCAAGATAACCACTGAACTATTTGAGAAACTGTTTGGTTTTATACTGGTGATGTGATTTTCACCTAGGTATAGTTGTCGCAAATTTTTCAAATTTGAAAATGAGTTTTCCCGTAGTTCGGTCAGGTAGTTTCCAGTCAGATCAAGCATTTCGAGTTGATCGAATGAACTAAACTGGTATGGTAAGATCTGAAAACAGATTTAAATCAATCATTTATGCGTTATTAATACTGGCATTGCTAACTTCAACGGAGAGGTTTTTTATTTTCAAAATATAACAGTAAATTTATTCTATTTGATGTTATTCTGAATTAACTAGCATTAAAAAGTAATTATTGCTTAGAGGATTTCTAAAATTCTTTTGTTATTGCCTAAAAAATTAAAGTTGAAAATATATCCAAAAGAATGGTAGAAAGAGGGAGATTAGAAAAGGGGAAGACAGAAAAATAGTGTTTTGTATTTGCTATAAGTATCTACTTCAAAATTCGTAAACGGTAAAGGGGACTGAAAATAAAAGACGAGAAAGCAATACAGACATCAGTTATTCGATTTCGGGTCAAGTACAGGTATCGCAAGTTGGGTACATTGAGGAATGTTTGTTTATGAATAGTTGAGATCTGATTTGATGCCAAATTCAGCAAATTAATTAATGGTAAATTCATAAACGACAGAGCTCCCAGCGAGTTGATATTGTTGTTGTGTAAATGCAGTGCCATTAATTGTTTGAATCCTCGAATTGCTGTAAATCCCTTAATTAAGTCAATAAACAAAGTCATCATTTAGGTCACGTTAATGAGGGGACGTTAACTTTTTTGCAGAGATCGTCCAAATTTTGCATGGGGATTTCAGCTTTTCTTTAGTAAATTTAATAAATAAATAAATTTTACTCAGTGACACATATTTGCAGCAATTTTGGTGAAAAAGCAAACAGGCAAATATTTAATGAATAAATGAGTGAACAAGAGAGTTCGAAACACCAACAGTTTTAATAAATTCCACTTTGATCATGGGGCATAAATAGGCTCAAATTTCAAGCTAATTTAAGCAAAGAGTAAATAAAGTACGAGAAGCTTACCTGGTGCTGGCACTTCCTTCAAACAGTTCCTACCAAGGTTAATCGTTTGTATACTGTATTTAACATCATCAAATGCATTTTTATGTATTTGACATATGCGATTATTCGCTAAGCTAACGTCGTATAGCTGCAAGTTATTTATACTCATATTTTACGTGTTGTGATTATTTTGATATGTATTTACCAGTATCGAAGGAAGAAACTTAGAAACTTGACCTGAACCTAATAGTTCCTTAGAAAAACTTTTCTAAGACTGTGGAGGAAGATCGCTTTCATCGGTTTCCTATAGTCTTCAACCTCAATTATCATATCATTATTGTGTATGACTAAAGGATAAGTGGAACTCAAAGTAATTGCAATGATAATAATCGCGTGGTCGTAAAATGAATATAGCACAATGGGAATTCCATCCGACAATCAAACATGTATCGAAAAGGTCATTTTTCTCCCGCGACTATTCAGTTGGCTTTTGTTGAGTAATGATTAGAAAAGCATTACTTCAACTTTAAATCCTAAAAATTTAAGCAAAATGTGTCTTTTAGGGTTTCAGCTGAAGATTAAGTTATGATTGTGTCTTTCAGATATAAGCGTGGTAGTCTCATTCTTGGAATTTATAAGAGGGGTACTGTGTTGTATAAATTATATATAATAAGCAAAAATAAACCTTTGATAATGGTGGGAAGGCATGTTCCGCTTCAATATCACCAATTGAATTATTGGATAAATCGAGCCGTAAGAGTGCTGATAATGGTGTTAGTGCTTTAGATGGTAATTGTGTTAAATTGTTATGATGTAATATAAGTTCCTGTAAAACATTGTTCATCCCCAGGAAACTGTTTTCGTTGATATTCATAATACTGTTATATGACAAATCCAATTTCTTGATAAATAATCCAGAAAAGAATCCAGCAGGAATATGTTTTAGTCCAGAGTCTTGCATTTCTAACTGTTGGATTAGACCCAAATTGATCTGATTAGCTCTTAACATGTGGACAACCTGGGATCCATCATTATGTGAGCATTTGAGGATTATACCGTTCTGTGAATCATCACAACGACAGATCGATGTAATAATTTCAGGACAAGCCAGCGAAACTCGCATAGTGCTGACAAGTAGGATAAAACTTCCAATAAATTGATTGATGGTATCTCTTCTTTTCAACCATTGTTTTTCCCCCTGTCCCGCCAATTTTCGTTGTTGTCGTCGTCGTTCGTTATCACAGATTTTGATTCTACGCCACTCTCGCTTGGAATCTACACTTTCGTCATCACTGTCGTCGTTGTCATAGCCTTTATCATTGTTACCTTTATTACCAATATCATGCACGTCATCAGTTTCGGTGTTGTAGCATCTTCCGATTGCTGCATATCTGCTACTATTGATTCTTTCACCTTTATCTTCTCTGTTGCGATCACTGGTGCCGCTTTCTTCTTCGTGATCATTGTCACAAAAGGTATTGGCGCAGGTCACGGGCGTCAATGCTTCGACACGCTCTCCGTTGGGATACAGAACTGTAACGTTATTACATGATGATTCCGGGATCGAAATGTATTTGATGGATCGTGGGATAAGTTGTTCTTCCGAAACAGAGTATTGAGAAGTAATATTAGGATCTGTGTAAGGAGGCATCTGTTTTATCAGTAATGGTACATGTGTTAGTGGTAATGACAGAAATACACTGTTGCAGTTGCAGTAATAGTAGTAGTAGTAGTAGCAATAACCGGATAAATAATGGTTGTGTTATTTGTGTGATAGATCTATGATGACGATTGGAGCGGATACAGGTTGAGTGGCTCGAAAATTGTGAGATACAGATAATGGTCGGTGATTGGGAGGAGAGGGGTTGTCGTCAAATTCTCATGCCCAGTCGGCACCTGTAGACACCGGAGAGCAGCTCAACACACTAAATGGTTAGATGGAAACGGAACGGGAGGACCTTGCCATCTCGATTGGCCAAACACATGCGCAAGCAAGGTCGACGATGAATGCACCTTGCTAGCCGTCTCCCTGCCCTCCCATCACATCTTCCCCTTTTCCCTTCCATCCGTTCTTTCCTCTGAGGCACCGTTACCACCTTCCCTGTAACAAAGCCAAAACCACTCCTAAATTCCCTTTTTAGGTCGTCCAACAGTTCAACTTCTCAGTAGCATCTTGTCGGCTCTTCCATCTCTTTTGAAATTGATCTCTGTGCTCGAAGTATTATTAGTCATTGAAAAAAGAAGAGTTTGCAACATTCATTTACAGCACATTCAGCTTTTAATATCGATAAAATTTATTGAAGCGAGATGTACTGCATTAATGGAGAAGGTCACTCTTACAAGGATTTATCTCTGTACTCACTATAGGTCCACCACACGTTGGCTGATTATCGCGGTTTGACCCCTCACGATATATAATCCTCTTAATAATGAATGACAGGCAAATCTACTTGCAGGAATCTCTTAACTTGTCTAATGCTAGTTTTTTTGTGGACAAAACTAGGTTGCAAAAAATTGCCATAAATTTTTATGATAATTAAAATCTGATCGTTTCTGGAATTATTTTCGAAATTGGGATTAAAAATATTATCACGTTTGGGAAATTTTAACTGAAGAAAAAAATTTCGTTTGCTTTGAATTTGAAAGCTGGAAATAACCAAGTTTTTTACAAATTAACTTATGCAAATTTTGAAGTTGGAATATGCATATTTGTCATCGATTACCAAAAAAAATGTCTACTTCTTTAAAGTAAGAAATTATTTTTTATTGGGCACAAAGAATGAGAAAAGAAAAATGAAGAGCAGTGCATAGAATAAGAAAAATAAGAAAGGAAGAAATAGAAGAATACTGTTTTTACTCCTGTTGGCGAGTTGTTCACGGCAACTGTTCCAGTTGAGGTCTCAAACTCATTGAATGTTGGTATTTCACTGCATAGGTTTTAAACCCAAAATTTGTTCAAAGAATCTGCAAGGTAATTTCTTTTCTTTACGCTTTGATAGCCATAGTCGTTCATATCGTTATCCTTGATTCGTACTGTGTAAAAGAAATTAATCGACAGTGTTATGTTTTCGAAAATTGCCAAGAAATGAAGAATTGCTTTTATGGAGCGATCTCTTCTCAAGGTCACAAGTTCTGAACTACATCAGTTCTACACACCCTGATGGATGATTATGTTAAAGTTGGTTATGCTAATTTTTTTGGGTATCTTATGGTTCGCATATCAAATGCTACTGAACTTAGCATACTTATTGGATACGATTCAAAATTAGTCCTTGGAGTTGCTCAACTTGTCAGATCATTTCCCACACTTTACAAATATTTCAGTTCAGATTGTATTCATGGTGGTTCAACAACCATTAGATCGAAAGATATTTTCTTTATGGTCATTCCTTGGTTGCATAATGGAAATAGACCGAAACTATTGATTTCAAAAATTAAATCGTTTTAAAACTTTGGCCTGATATGACCATTCATAGAATTTCCAGGATTTTTGGTTTTGTAGTACTAAGTGTGGGAAGTCTTCGAATTTCACAACGGATATTGCGTTGTCTCCATCATTATCTCAAACCATAGAAATGTTTTCTTTTTTCTGTTACCCACTTGGAAAACCCTGTATCAATAGGACTTGCGGAAATAATGCGTTAAAAAATCTCAGCATCTTGTTCTGTCATACAAAATGGCAAATAAGGTAAACACTTATTGATGTTTGTATCAATATCAAGGTTTCTGTGTTTAGTACCACGTCGTGACAGTTTTCAATTTTCCAGCCACTTGGAATTTATAATTTTGAAAGCCAGAAGAAAGAAAATAGTGAATGATTCAATATAATATTGAAAGCTTTACAAAACTGAATTTCAAAAAGTGGTAGCGGCATTAAACTAAGAACTTTTTTTAAATCTTTTGTACTTTGAGAACCATGAATGCATAGAGATGATACTGGAGTCAAAAGGAATGAGATTATCAGTTTTATCAGGATTTCAGACTATGTTTTCCAAGGATTTCCAGAAGAATCAATTATAATTCTAAGGGATGATATAGATCTTACATCCGGGATTTGCTCGACGAGGAAGGAAAAATAGTCTTATGGTACTTTGAATGGGTATTTGGAGTTTTGAAACAATTCAAACTCAAGGGGAACACATGAAAATTTACAGTCACAAACAAAACAATGAATAATGTATGGCGGAACAAGGTTTACAAAGACAAAAGTATAGACTAGAGTATAATTAAAAAGGTCACTAAGTCAATGTTTACAGCAAAATTTACACATTTTGATACAAACTCGAACACATAATAAAAGATATACACGTTTCGCTTTTTTTTTTTTTTCATTATAATTCTAAGGCGTAGAAATAGAGAAACAGGAATCAGTAATAGTTCTCCCTATCATGTAGATCATGCTCTAAATGCGAAATTAATTTTAGAATTAACTTTAGATAATTTCATTTTTAAATTTTAAACATGTGAGAACTCCCTGAAAGATGTTGACGATGTTTCGTAAGAGGAGTATTTATCTTCGATCCACTTAAGATTGATTGTTGTGGTTGTGGCATCTGACTCGGATTCACTAGTGAATCTTCATCGATATTTGGTTCTGTATCTCCCAGGCGTTTTCGTTTCATATATACACATATTAAACCCAAGATTGCTATAGAAGCTGCTCCAACGAAACCTGCAGTAGTGTTGTGTAAGAGGGGAAGGATTTCGAGTGAATAATCCGAACTTTTTCTGGAGTTTTTCTTTTTTTTTTTTACTCAGTTAGATACCTAATTCTCCATTTTTACTTATTTTTTTGAATTCCAATCATTTATATAATCTAATTTGCTTTCATTCTTTACTTTGTCGATTATTTTTATTTCCATGCAACTGAAATTTTTGAATTGTCCTTTTACATAGATCAATTTTCAAATAATTGAACTAACCAAGTAATAAAGCAGTGTAATACTGGACCCGAACCAATTTCTCAGCTCGTTGTTTAGTTTGGGTTAGGTCATTAGTCACTTCATTGATGTCATATGGTATAAAAGTGGGCTTTATTGGACGTTTGAATGTCGGCAGATTGTGTAGTATTTCTTCCACTGTTTTATTAGCCTTGAAAATAAAATTACAATTAGTAGTAAAGTGCTAATAGAACGAAACATGATTGATACAATTTTCCCAATTGCTGGGATGGATTCAGTAATTATCGACTATCAAGTCCGACTTACATCAATGGGATTTACCAAATTTGTTAAAACAATTTATATCACTTAAGTAAGGTTCAAATCGACTCCATATAAATTTAGATAGCTTAAACAGTTAAACATGAAAACTTACATCAGTGGATAACGCAGTAATTAGTCTATGTCCATCTGTCAGAAGGTGCTGTTGAAGTTCACTGGGAAGAAGCGTAAAATCGGGTACCTCACCGTGGAATAGGGCGTCAATCACCGCTTTTGGTATCTTGCTGATATTATAACCAGGTGGCAACATTTTCATGACTTCTATTACCGTTGATGATAAACCTCTCGATTTTCCCGCCGACAAGTTTTTCAACTGGTCTGGAGCATTGCTCATTGCCAACTCTGATATATAGTAATCCTGAAATTTCTTAGAAAAAAATTGTAATGAAGTTCAACTTCTTTAAATTTCTCAAATTTTTTTTTTAAAAAACAAATGAAAAAATGGGTTTATTTCCGAATTGTTGGTGATAAGCATAAAGTCTTCCGGTAGAATAAATTGTATTGATAACAATCCGAAAAAAGCGGTAGGGAATATTCTTAACGATATTTGTTTGGTTTTGGTAGCAGACATATAAGCTCACCCGTATACTTTGTGTTTGTCGTCGGTCAGGATATGACATATCGGTTTCTTGCATTACTTGGGTTGTAAGTGCTTGCGGTAGCATTTCCGGTGGTGATAAATAGCGGGATTCAGCGGTCACAAGTTTCCCCCGTTTGGCTGTCTCTGCTGCTGCATACATGCGCTTGAGGTATTCCTTCATAATTTTGTCCAGAGTTTCCGGTGCTAAGCCTGGGATTTGTCCACCTCGCAATACATGTGCCAGTATACCTGGTGGAAGCTGAAAAATTGATATTCCATTTTCTTGAAGTACTTTTCTTAAACATCATCATCTATTATTATTTATATTTGAATTGCTTAATATACCGTAATTGCCTAAAATGCAAGTTTGAAAATGAAAGTTGCGTTTTCATTAGAACAAATTCTGTTAATTGTTTCTGGTGAAACATTATTTACCTTACTTACGTCGACGTCACCCACGTTGGGTATGTTAACAACCAAATTCGGAATACCCTGGATGTATTGTTCAATATCCGTTCCCTGTTGTTTCCCAGCTGTAGCACGAATCATTGGTGAAGAAAGCTAAAAATAAGTTTTATTGCGAAATGCAACAATGCGGACGTTAGATCTTTTTAATGTTGTTTAAAGTAATCCTATGTAAAATAAAAATTCACCTGTTCAATAGCATTGGCAAATTTTTGGGCATCAAGAGTGCGTTCTCCATTTTGAATTGATGGAATAGCATCGGTGAGAGTACCAGTGACAGGTACCATGTCAAGTAGGCTTGACGACTGCGTAAGTGCTAAATTAATAAGCAAATCATGAATTTCGGAAGGCGGAATGTCCTATAATTTGCTCACGTTCTCATCAAACTTCATTGTCAGAAAGAGTTTATTAATACATGTAGCACTGGTTCGTGCAATATTTTTTTTGAATTGTGCTTACCGGCACCATTTCGACCATTCTCATAAAAAATATGCTTCGCTTTGCTCATTGTTTCATTGGCTTTCACAATCATTAGCTCCTTCAGTCGAACACCGCTGTATTTTTCCGGTCCGGCACACAGTACCTCAGTCTGATAGGGTAAGAAGGTTCGCACTTGATTTTCCACCAGATAACTCACCAGCCAATCCAATTTCTCATCACAGTAAAGTGGATTGTCTTGAAATTCCAGTTTTTTGAAAAAAATATTGGAAAACATTTCTTCAAATGAAGTGAAAAAATTTCCAATTTAAATAGAATTACAAATTTCGATTTAAGTTTGAAAAGCTGGATTTTTATTTTAAACATACCATTTAGCAAAATGTTAGCTATCTTTTCTTTGAAAGTGTCCTTTTCTATTGTTTTGATGAGGTTAGATGATAGATCGAGCCAGAACACATCTTTAAGTGGTCTGAATACATCCTTTTCAATTGTATGGATACCGTTATGCGCCAAGTCAAGAGTTGTTATTTGTGAAACCGATGTAAACGTCAAGTTTTCCAACACATTTAGGGAATTATTTCGTAGATTAAGTTGTTGCAAATTTTGCATCCCATCCAGCATTACGCGCTCTGAAAAACGAGTTCAAAGATCTACTCTCAGAGCATTGATCAAAGGGACCTCTACAATCACTCTCGAATTTTTATCAGATGATTAACTGCTGTTGCTTACCGATTTTCTTGATAGCATTATTAGCTAAGTTGAGAACGACAAGCTCATCCAGTGAATCAAAACTGTTCCGTGACATCGCTGTAATTTGGTTGCTCTATAAGAACGGTTTTTATTAGCTTGCAATATGATGTTATTATCATGGTAAAAAAGATCCACGAAATCTTAAAAACTGCTCTTTGAAAGTAATTGATGAACCTGTAAACTGATGAGCTGAAGCTTTCTATTGGAACTAAACGCAAGCGTCTCAATTTTTGAGATTTTATTGTGATTGAGATGAACCTGCCGCAGGTTAGATAATTCTTTGAACGATGGGACCTGAAATGCTCGCTGAGTTGCTACTTATAAATTTCGTTCTATTTTATCGAGCATAGTGTAAATGATGATACTGCATAAAATTGCGTGTTGAGTTTGAAACATTTCTAGCAACATTCTATATCTATTTCGATAAAATTTACCTTAGTAAGCATATTTTCGGACAAATCCAGAACTTCAAGGTTTTTGAAGACTTGGAAAAGACGTTCCGTTTCAATAGAAGAAATTAAATTATTCTTTAGGTAAAGATGTTCCAGAAGTGGTACATTCATGAATGCCATCGATGCTATATAATTTATTTGGTTGTGATTTATTCGTAATTCCTGAAAAACTCTGAGTTATACAAACGGAGAGATAAGGCCTGTAGTAACAGTGCAGTGAACATTTCCGTGGAAACACCTACGTCGTGTTGTTTTTTTTTTTTTTTTTATTTAAATAAGTCAATTATTTACACAAAGTATTCGTTTGAAAATTTCAAAAGCCATTTATTTTTCATTTCAGTCGAATAAATTAGGACGACCAACTGGTATTTTATGATGGGTAAGCATGCGTTGACCTCATTCCTATTTAGTGCTCCCAGCTCCCCTTTGGTATTATTCATTTTTAAATGTTTACCACTTTGTTATGAAAAAAAAAAAATTTATAGAATCATTTTACATTGATCCTCAAATCCTACGTAAAAATTTTCAGGATTGCTCATAAATCAGTCACAGAATAGTTTATATTTGATGATACTGAATTTCTCGAGGGAAAAAATTCCATTAATTTTTAATAAGTCAGTAAAGTAAAAATTATGTTATCGCTCGCATCCCACTCTAGAAATAAGGAGAAACGTACTATTTTAAGTGCTTCAAAAACAATACCAATCTTAATTCCGAATATTTTACCTTCAGTAATGGTAAATTCATAAGTTCGAAGTTAGCAATTTCCTTGATAGCGTTATGGGATAAATCCAAATACATGAGCCGGATACAGTTCCTTAGGTTCTGTGCCGGTATATTTCTGAGGCAGTTGTCACTCAAATCCAATAATTCCAGGATATTCTTGATATCCAATAATGAATTACTAAAGTATTCACAATGATTATCCGTTATAGTTTTTATCAGTTTGTCGAAAAAAAAAATTAAATAGAGATAGGGGATCGTTTTTTTCTTTAAAGAATTCACATTGAGCTTTTAAATTCGGCGTATATTAATCAGGCTTGAGTTACAGAGGAAAATCTCTTTAAAATTTTTAAATCTTGTCTATTTTTAAAGAAAAATTCAAATATTGTTTTAAAAGTCGGCTGCTGCATATGACTTCCTTACCAAATATCAAGGCCCTTCTTATTTGTACATCGACCTCATTTATAGTAAGTCGGTTGTTGTGGACAAGAAATAATAAGACAAAATGTGGAAAGAGGAAGGGAGAGGGAGGGATTGGAACTATGGACTTACAAAAATCCTCTCTACCCCCCTAATTTTCTGCTGTTAGTAATTGACTGCCAATTTCCATCTCGTTATTCGTGTTGTTATTACTGGTCAATAGATTCTTAAATAAAATTAGTTCAAGGCCATCTACATTTCATTTGCGGCAACTTTAGTAGGTAATATTATCATTAGTTATATACTCATTAAAATTAACCCAGCCCAGGTAAAAGCTCATTTTGCAATGCCGTAGCTAATTTTACGAATAGAAAACCTGTTTCTAAACTGATTTTTGGAACGTTATTTCCGAAATAGGGTCGTTCAGAAAAAAAGTGGTGCTTGTCGAAAATTTGTGACTTCATGAGTCCGAAAAATACATGCTATGAAAACAACTACCAATATACCATAAATTTCATTACTAATGTGAGGTGGATAAAAAAACTGGAACTGACCTTGAAAGTGAGCAAATTTTGTTTCCTTCAAGGCGTAAATGTCGTAGACTTTCGGCACCTTTCAATGCATTATCTGGTAAATCTGTCAACTGAAATTTTTTCTTTTAATGTCAAAATCACCAAATCAAACTGTTGTGAGCATTTTTGAAATATAGTCTACCTGATTATAATTGAGATTGAGCGAAATTAACTTCGGCAAATAACCAAGCAATGTCACAGTGGTGAGCATATTTTCAGTAATTGCTAGATGTTCCAAATTATCTGCTAATTTGGCAAAGGTTACATCCGTAATTTTCTTGATGCCACATGAGATCAACTGGAGAGACCGTATATTGGCTGATGGCAATTCTTCAAGTACCTAAATTGGAAACTCTAAAATTATAATAGGGGTTCATCTTTGTTGTTGATTTTCTGGAATTTTACCTCATGAATATTCTCAGCAAATATTTTAATTCTATCTTATAATTCAATTCAAACTATTTTTTCTCGCCAAAATTTAAAATGTCATTTTTTTTTATTTGAAATAGATGGCTAATATGTTTTGCTTGCATAAGAGTGAGTTCAATAAAAATTCATAAGGAGAGAGATTTGGTTTTTTTTCTTGGAATCTGTATACATTGTGGTTGGAAGGAGGAGGTAAGAAATGTCAATTTCGAGAATGAAAGAATTCAATAATTGGGAAAAATTTACTATAAAATGGAGGGATATGAAAATTGTTAAGTTTAAATCAATTTTAGACCCCGTTTTTTCTAGTTTTCGTTGCCCAAAATTAAATTCTAAAGAATAATCCACAAGGAAACGTAGAAATTAAAGGTTTTTGTGAAAGCTCAGATTTTGCTTCCCAAACTCTATGATGATATGACTGAATTTTGAATTTTTTTGGACGTTAAAAGGAATGATTCTTTACATCATGAAAAAAGTCTAGAAAAGCTCACCGGCCATGAAGCATTAGTGACTGTAAGCCTTTGTACTTGCCGTCTGCCTAGTGACTGTATAATATCAAACAAGGATGTATCTGTAGGACCTTTACAGTCGATATAATAACCATCAGATTTGTCGTCACAGGTGCAGGAATCAAGGCTTGGGCAAAATGCTGTCACATAATATGCGAAAGTGGTTAGCAGTATTAATTGTCGTAATGAAGAGATAACCATATCAACTTGAAATATAAAGTTTAAAAGAAAGTCAGTATTGAGGTACAGGAAATCGAATTGTCATCCGTTACCCCGCTACCATATGATTAGTTCCAAAAAAATCGTCCTCAAAACAGATCTCGAATAATCAAATCATCTTGCTGCAATTGTTCGATAGGCTAATAAAGTCACGCAGTGACTGCTTTGAAGAGTAGTTGAAACAGAAGAATTAGGTAACATGAATTGTGCCGTTAAATGGTCGGTAATTGCACTATGTGGGATCAAGAATCCAGAAGATCCATATACATTAGCGCGCCTGAGCAACACAGAATTCCAGAATTTTCGACACAGATACTTCCAAATGCTATAGCGACTGAAAAATTACATTTGAAATTGATACTGAAACTTCTATGTCTCTCTCTATTCGACCTTCAAAATTTATCTAAAATAAAAGAAAAGAATAATTACATGGCATGGTATGTAACCCACTTCTGCTGATACGAAAGGTGCATTCCAGTGACACAGACACATTTTCTTATACCGCTCATTTGCATATTTGTAAACTATTACGTATAGCCTAGTATTCACATGTCTCTTACGTTAAATATGTTTACCTTAAGTAGTACTCAAAGGAAGATAGTAACAGGGTAGAAATTTAGTTTGGGTTATTACTTCAAAGATGAAAACGAGTGTTTACTTGCTTTCATTCATTATTTAATAAATAACTGAAGAGAAAAACTCATAAAATTTCAAGAAATCTTATGTTAAACTGTCAAAAAATTCTTGTCAGACATGACGTCATTAGTAGCTGATAGGATCTGAAGCGGAGTATAATTGAAATGTATTCGTCTTACAGAAAGAGCAGTTGGATCAAAAGTGATCTTAATTCTCAGATTTGTTTTTATGATACCTACCATACATCGAGATTGTTTATGCAACGGCTAACGGGGAATTTTAGTCGTTTCTCAAGAAGAATCAAAAAATGCAAAAAGGAAATTTTCCTTCAAGAATTCGGAAGTGGGAGATATTATCTTATTGGCTAATGGTATTTAAAAAGGGTAGGCAAAGCTCAAACAAAGAAGCAGGTGAAAGTCAGTGGATTCGGTACCCGCTCAGTACCTGTTTGTTAGAGTAAGTACCCGTTACTGGTTCTGTGTGGGGGGACACTACAATTTAGGTCACCGGGTCAGCTCCTATCCTTACTGGCCTCCAGCGACCGAGAGGTATTAATCGCTTTTAGCCATGTCAATAACCTACTCTTCCTCTCCTCCCTCTTCACGTATGCATCTGATACTATAATAACTGTTCTGATTGTTGCGCACAAATCCTTTTCTCCGCCCCAGTCGTTTTGACATTTGACGTTTTAGATAGTCAAGTGGAGAAGCTATTCGTTCTGGCTGAGATTATGCAAAAATGCTACTGAGAGAGACGATAATAGATCATTTTACAATTTTTTGTAGATTGTAAATGAACAAATACACAGAAGAATGGCTAGAATGAATAATTCACCGTTGCGAAACATTTTAAGAATTTGTGCTGTTGGCACCAAAGATTTGAATGTATTCAATTCTTTTATGAGTGCACACGAGGAATAGAACTTTTGGGATGGTATCCATCATTTGGTCAGGTCATATTTGTGACACCAATTTTTGGTTTGTGTCCCACTTTTGCCTTCCTTTTCTTCGTTTATTTCTATCTTCTCAAAAATAGTAGTCTCATCCGACAAACAATCAATACAAGACATGTGAATAGAGTAATTGCTATGTTCGAATTCATCGCTGTGACATCATATCGAAGAAATCAAATTGATCACCACAATTTTTGAAAAGAAAACAATCAGTCTGATCGTGTATGCACTTCACAGACTTCTACTCTACAACAATCCAACAGTCATTGTGCAAACCACTCTACAAATCTGTCAACTTACGTCACCGTTATTCATAATCAACTTCTGTAAGAGAGTTTACATTCGCATTTAAACAACTCCATTTACTAGCTTTATTTGGACAATAAAATTGTACCGTATGCAGTCTGATTGTAAATATTGGCTGTTATGAAAAAACTGTCACTTCGAAGGAGTTTCAACAAACTTTTGAGTAAAAGAGGAAGGAAGTAGAATTCATATTTTAGTAAACGTCTGAATTATTTATTTTCTGCATCAAAATATTTTACATTAATTATTTTCCGTCGAATGCATTTACGGTCACTTATTCGTTTGCATCAAATCATACCTGAAAAACGCAGAAAGAACTGTGCAACAACAAAGCAACAACGATAACTTTTAAAAAAGCATAAAAATCAGTGATATCTGAATATGCAAATTCATCCATAACAATGATCCATTATAATTCAGTATTTGTTCTAATTTGGATTATGGAGATTATCATAGAGAAATGATACCAGTCAAAAAATTAATCCTCTCAATTTCTTTGGGATCTTTCACTTAATGGCTTCCTAAAGTTACTGTAATATTCACCTTCAAAATTGTTACATTGCGTACAGATATCTGAATACGAAAGTGGTAATTTATCATAATGTTTTCAGAAAACTTTATAAATTTTTTTTGGAACCACAGGTCCTTGTTGTAAATATTATATAACGTGTGTGGGACAGATAGAATAGACATCAGGTATGGTTAAGATGGATAAACAATGCTCAAAATAATCATTTGACTTTGTTTCATGACACGTGAAATTGAAAGTAGCGCTTTTCCACTGATCCAAACACTACTGAACATTACTAAACTGAAGTCAGAGTTAAAAGAGCCTATAATCCAAGTTTTAAAATTAGAAAGATATCCAAGTCTTTTAAGCAAGCCATTAAAAGGAAGGTGGACCAAACTTGTAACAGGTAACCCAATTTCACTAACCTGTGAATTCCGTCCATTTTCTTTTGGTTAGTATCCCGTAGACAATTGAATTCACTGATATTAGGAGATAAAGAGAAGGGAAGAATCTTAATCTTTGAGACTTCTTCAGCTTACTGTAGTAGGGATTCTTGTAAGAAAAGTTTGTAAGTGAGTGTCACGTACGAGATTGCTTTACCTGTCTCCGTGGTGGCTACGTGACAGATTACTGTAGAGCATATTACAGTTTCAATTTTTATAACTGGAAAGTGATTTCATTTGTTTTATCCGGATGACTTATCAGATTGCTTAAATTCAGTGATAGCAAACAGTGTATACAGTGTTGAATCTCTCTGATTTATTTCTTACTTTCCAAAGTATTCGAAGAGGCAATCTTTTGAGGTATACGTGTGAGTCACATAATAGTGTGTTTTAATAATTCTTTCAATCCTGCAAATTTTGTTTTTGTTTGTATATTGGATTATTATTAACAAATAATTACAGATACAAACGAGGGATTACATTCAGCATGTTTGACGCTAGCTGGTTGTGACCCAGAACCGGAAATGACTAATACAAGTACAACGACAGCATTCCGAAAAGATAGTGAGGAAGTCTTTCCGGAATTTCCACAGCAAATGGATAGCGGTTCGTTTTATATTTCACTTGTCTAATATTTTCGTTTTCCAGTTTTATAAGTAGCAATGGAAAATGGCGGTCAAACTCCAAGAGACGAAATCGGTAATTCGTTAGAAAAATTATACTGACAGTCATAACATGAAATGCACCTGTTGTAACAATAATATTGCAAGTCTCTAATTTTATTTTTTATTTTTTACATGGATTGGAATAAAGGCAAAAATGGAAACGGTAGTTACTCATATTTCGGATTTTTTTGCCACTATTTATTATTCCAAACATCTTTTCAGTTTTTTAAAAGTGAAGTGATATTCTAAAGGAAAAATTTATTCTTCTTACAGAATTAACAGGTACAACAGACGAGACAATGTCGGTTACAACAAATATTTCGGAGGATGAACAACAATTATTGGTGTTCGATGGTGCTGAAGATGATATTTTTACTGAGGGTAAGCTTGTATTTTGCTTAGAAAATTGAGTGTTAGTAAAAATAAAGCAGCTCAGTCTCAGAGCTACTGAGAGCTGCTAGAAATATTGGGTTTAGTTTTCTGTTTTCACATCAGTCTTCGAAAATCAACGTCTGTTTGGAAAATGGAAAGTTTGCAAGATTATGTGGAACCGTTTTTCCTACTTTTCTGTCGTAGATTTACTTTTGCGTGATTCTGAATGGCGGATAAAAGGTGTGGGTATTATCCTGAAAATATGCAGAATTAAAAAAAAGATGGAAAATTACTCTATGTATTTTTTGTAATGATTAAGTATTCAATTATTTTCTCTGTTAAGATATTGTTGTTGCTGAAGAAGCCTTTGCTGTTGAAGTAATGCCGAAGCGGAAAATAATCTGTAAAGAATTGAAAAAACAGGTTATAATTTCATGGATCATTATTAGAGTTCAAATCTAAATATTTGCAAATGGACTTTTGTAAGCTTGAATGCAGTATAGATCTTCAGTCTCCTGAACATTATTGACTAAATCTAATTAGAAAATAGACAGGAAGGGATTTTTGGGTAGATTTTGCCAATTAATTTATAGGTGAACGTTGTCACTGCAGTATTGAGCGACCTGAATGTGGTGGTATCGTCACTCAATAATGCTTCACAGGGTGCTGGCTACATTACGAAGTGAGTTTTGAAAGATGCTTAAATTATAAAAGAATAGTTCGAACTTCTTCATAATCGAGTTAAGCGTTCCAAATTACTGTTTTCAATAATGATGGGAATATATTCTGAATATTCTAACTACCATTGATGTCGCTCAATTCTTATGATAGTATTCAATCTTCATCACCAACAAAAAATATCGATGGGTATTTGTTACTTGAAGTTTTTGTTGGTGGATTTTTCTCGAAAATTTTATTTTTAAGGATCACGGATTTGTTAAAATAATAATTGGAGGAGATAGTGGAATAAGGTACCTATATCAATGAGCAAGGTAAAGTGAAGTGAAGAGGTAAAAAAAGTAGGTAACTGAAGGAGGCAAAGTAGCATCGTCATCCCTTTTCCGTTTCTGTTTCAAATTAGTATGTGCGGTATTGATCTCAAAGATCTTGTGAATATTTTAATAACTTTAGCTTTAGCATTAACAAACATGCTTTGGTAATTTTATTGAGCTTGCTAAAAATGATCCCATTAGTTATATTATGCATTACGGTGTGATTGTAAAAGCCTGGTGGCATCCATTTTTATATACTAATATTCTGCATTGTTAAGTTTCTATGTTTCCAAATTACAGGATTGCAGTTGAGCAGTATCTCAATAGGGAACTGGGTGAAATTTACGCTGCAATAAATAGTCAGGAAAGTTGCGATTGTGCTGGGAGTATTCTGGGGAATGATGGTAAAACCACTGTTAAGTTGCAATTTTATTCACCACCTGATGGACAACCTCCTTCAGTAAAAGTTGGTGTTTTTTCCTGAAAATTTGTCCTTCTTGTAACCGTCTTTCAATTTCCCGAAAATTCTTTGTTTTCGATCAAAACTTTCTGAGAGAATTTTTTCTGAAAGCAGATCTTCAGCACGAAAGCCTAAATTTGGAAATTTCATGAAGCATTTCCAACTAACTGTAAAGTTGATCTGTTTTACTTGGCCCTAGAATATGGATTTCGTTGAACCACCGAACACTCGACAATTTTTTGATATTTCAGATGCAGATTGAGGGATTTCGAGCAACATTCGATGATATTGTTCTGATGCATCTTTCTGCTTTCATATATGATGATCAAAAGACTAGTGTTCCATTAAATTTGAAAATTAATTTGGTGGATACACAAATTACTGTCAAGGTAAGTTAGTTGTACCCGTCATACTTTTGACAATTCTAAAAAGAGTAAAGGGAATTGTGGTATTTTCCTATTTAGCTGTCGGCTACGTTAAATTATTATCTGCCACTTTTTTTTTTTTTTTTTTTTTTTTTGAACCATAATGCTATTTAGCAGTGAACTTCAGTTATTATCTCTTGATTTTTTCCTTTACTGCTGATAGATTGACAAAAATTTTAGAAAGTTCGCAAATTCTTGAACCATTAAGCAGTAACAAAAGAGCAAAGCATTCTTCACTCTTATTGTTGATAATATCGTAGAGGACGAGCTAATTAATTGTCAAAATTATGAAGGAGAAATGCAGTTTTTAGAGAGAAAACGTGAACTTCATGGACATTACCGAACGGCAAAATTATTCAGAATCAATTATTTTGTGAGAGAATAATATTCGAAAAAATGTTGAAATTTTCCACCTTTTTTCAGGACCCAAAGACAAAACCATTCCGAATCAAACTGAACGATTGCGTCATCGAACAGATAGAGGAAGATGGTGCGACCATTTAGAATTCATCATAATGCATATATCATATTATTCTCCTAAAATTTATGTCATTTTAAGTATTTTTCTTCCCAGTTCCACTTTTTTAATTTTTCACTTAAAGAAGCTATACCTCTTTTGAATAAAAGTGCAAGAATTTTCCTAGTAATAATTAGTCTTCTAGGAGGAATTTCGGGTACTAATTCTAGTTTTTATTTTGAAGCCGTCAAATTTGAGTAGTCAAGCATTGTTTCCTCGAAGAAAATTCTGCTTTCACTTTTCATTGTAATATGTGCAAAGTTTTCTGGTCTACTTATTCTTTATCTGCTGTTTTTCTATATTGTTGCATGATCAAATTAAGCAGGTAAAAATTCAAAATTATCTTATATCTCAGGTCTGGAGGTGTTTTTTTTTTTTTATTTTTGCCCTTCCTAGCGTTCTCAGTTCGTTACTTTTTTGTCCTATTTCCCTGTCGTCTTTCGGTGATTTAAATTATGTTTCGCTTTTCTTGAATGCTTCTTGTTCTTCATATCGTACAACATGCAAGAGATGTTTTTATAAAAAGGATTATCTGTTTCAATAGGAGTATTATCTTAAATTGTACCCTTTAAGATAGTTTCCTTTGAAAATTCCGATGTTGTAATGTGGCACAAAGATATTGATGATTAGTAGGAATATTCCATGCATTATGTACCGTTTCTTATGCACTGATCATGGTTTTTTTTTTTCTTTTTTTTAATGAAAGTGTTGATAATGCTTGTTTACATGATTAGACTGTTGTCATCATTTTTGTTCCAGTAAGATTTGTACAACCTAATGGAAATTCTTCATTGCTCATTGTATCAACTCTTTATCTCAATCCTGATAAATATCTTCTGTCTTCCTAACCAGTCCGTATCTTTCGCATTACTGGAGGTATACAGGACTGATAAAGGGAAAATCATCATTCAGAAGAGAATCATGCAGCATAAGCCGATATGTTCAAGTTGCAGAAAAATGTGATTGTGTTTTGCGAACTCGGAAGCGTTACAGTAACTTTGCGGTATGAAATTATAATAAAGTATGGTCTGGATGTGGACGAAGTTTTGGTCTCAGTTGGTGAATTTCGATTCTCCACTGCACTTTCGAATTTACCGAAGAGAAGAAATTGCACAACAAAGATTTTGTCGTGTATCATATGTAGTGCTGATTTTGAGCACAGTGATTTTAACTAACAAAAGTTTGGGAGTTGGTAGACTCATCCCTCGATCCACATGGATTATAATTTATTGAGCGAAAGGAATCTGAGGTAAGGAAAAGCAAACAGGTACTTGAAGCTTTAGAAACATTTTTGTTATTTGGAATTTAAAACATACGTCAAGGTGTTGCACAATAATTGTATCAATGTCGAGAGTGCACTTCAAGAATAAGGTTCTCTTATCAATCATTCATACTAAACTTCTGCATTCTTGTTTTTCTGATTGTCACAGTATCACAGGAAAAGCCCAAAGCTTCTGACCAGAATAGGATTATGACGGGACAGCATGAGATCACAGCTATTGCATGATAATGTTATTATGGGGAACGAATAACTGCATGCATTTGAAAGCAAATTCTAGAAGTTCGGATTGGAATTGGGCGCTTCATGATAATCAATCACCAAGGCTTTTTGTCTAGAATAACAAAAAATAATGCTCTCAATTTTTGAAATGTTCACAAGGTTATATAGTCGAAGAAATTATTAATAATTTTCAATTAACAAGTATCCTGAGGTGATACCACAGTTTACCCAACATGAGAAAAACATGTACCAGCTGATGGTTACAAAAATTTTTATCAGTGTTTTTGGTCAAACCAATTTGTTCGCAGACTTGCGAAGGGTGTCATTAAAATGAAGTAACAAAAGAAGCGACAGAGATTAAGAAACTAAAATAAAAACGGTAATTTCTATCTGCAATAAAGATTAGTGATTTTTTCTATGGGAAGAAAAACATTGAAATTTAAAAAATTGGATAACATTAACTAATATACCTGAATATGCAAATCACTTCTGCGATCTGTACCGATGAAGATGATTGCTTTCATTGAGTGAAGTTGAAATTTTGATTTAAGTAAATTTTCAATGGAAATATTGTTATATAACACAAGGAGATGGAAAGTAATTCTGATGAATAATAAGATGAACAAACACAGGAATTGAGCAAAATTGTTAGTGATGAACGAAATGCTTCAAATCAACAACATGTTAATGTTTAACAGATAGTGGTGAACCAGCTCTTACATGCGCATCCTCCAGTGCTTGCAATAAATTTCTCACTTTTTCTCGCGTTGAATGAATAGTATATTCTCGATTTTCCAAGATGAAACGTCCGGATGTTTTCCATGCACTTTGAGCTTTCCAAACAATTTCATTCGATGCCAATACTCGCATAGAAACGCTTTTATACTCAAAAGGTTTTGCTACTGCAAAGAGTCATTGCATGTTTGGCTTATATTTGTCAAAATCTTTTCAAACTTTGAAACTATATGTCATTAATTAACACAGGTAAATTTACTGTAAAAGTGTGATACGAAAATTTTTTTTCTTGTTAATTTATATCATATAATAGCATATTCTTTTTAAAAGCTTTCAACATAACGATCAGCTAACCTTCAACATTTTTCTCTTTGAATAAAGTAACATTCACAGGAACACTTGGCTCTGGTGATCTAGTTTCAGATGAACTTTTTTTCTTCATTGTTTCTTCAACCAGCACATATTCTGATTCAGTGACATTCGTTTGTTGTGATTTCAGAAAAACCTTAAAAGGGATTCAAAAAACAGACAAAGCTGTAAATGCATTTGTCAAATTCCCGGTTGATGTACATAGTAATAGGTTGGTATAACCACTTCAAACATACTCTTCGTAAAATATGAAACCAACGGATACTCGAAAAACAAGTTCGATATTGTTTTAAATTGGGGTAGAAGCTTTGCCAATCAACATTTTTCTACAAATTACCAGAATCCTTACACTAACAATGCTATCTCATTTCGATATTAATGGATCTCTATAATATCCACTAAGCTAACAAGCTATCCAAGCCTCACCTTATTTCATAAGCTCCCCTCTTTATTTTCTTCATTTGTAAGAATTTTATGATGAGGAAAACTTTTCCCCTTCTTTATATCGATAAGACATCGTATCGTTAATGACTAGACGATAACCGGATCACTACCCTCGGAACGATCTATACAGACAGCTGTATCTACTATTTCCTCTTTTCTTTTCTATCTACAATGTTTCAATGTCATTTGTGGTTCCAGCTAAACTGTTAAGATGAGTATCATCATTTGGGCCAAATAAAAACTAATGATTCCAAACTCTACTGAAGCATGACTTCATGAGAAGAAATATTTCTTCCGCATGCCCGAAGCATTCTGAAACATGTCCTCTCGTGTATCAACACCCCCAACCTTTCAAGTTTACATCGACGCTGAGGATGTTCAATTTATTTTTCACGAAAATTTCCTCTTTCTTATGTTTATTCTTTTTAATGCAAATTGAGCAGTACTTCTTTGATGATATCACTGGCCGTGCTGTAAATACTCGCCCGAAGAATAACGTACGGTTGATGTCTGCTAACGTTATGAACACATACCAGAAAAGTCTCACTCATTGTACGCGTAAGTGGACGCAAATCTATAAATGCTAAAAATGAAATAACTGATTTCAATTCGAAGTTTTTTATTGATTTTAAAAGGTTCAAAGCCCAGAAAACTATAGCATTCAAGAGGGAACTTCTCAGACCTTAATTGATTTTTAAAACTGCAAAAAATATTACCAGTTATAACCTTCTTTTCGCTAAAAACGTCAGGATCCAAAGATTTTATTCTATGCAGTATAGCGTGTTGTCCTAAAGAACGATTACATGCTTTTCTCTCCGATGGAGATTGAGTACAGGATGGTGAATGAATCGTTGACGATGATGACGATGTACCCATACCACCTTTAATTATGGAACTGATCCAAGCTCTACCACTAGGATCCTGGAATAAACATCGAAAAGTCATCTATATTCCAAAGTCAACTGGAAATCCACCAATTCACACCATAATTTAAAACGTAAAATTTCACGTGCAACCCTATCGTAAAGCATAAACTCGCCGTTCCCTTTTTCCTGATGACAAAACGTCGCATGGAACCATTCCAGCATGCAACAAAATCCATGATCGGTTCTTTAGATGGTAAAATACGATGCCCACATTGTATGTTTTGCTGTTCATCGTTGTTATCCAATATTTCATTGTTGTTTACTTCAACCAAAACATATTCCTCAGCTGTGTCCGCATTTTTTCCTGCATTTGTGAGTGCCTACAAAAAGTTGCTATGAAGTATTATGTAAATGATTATTCAAATTTAATTTAACAAAATCAGAGTAGAAAAGTGCACTAAACGAACTCGACTGAATACAAATAAACCTAACTAGCATTCATACCATTTGTACGACATTCCTCACTGTGCTGAACGATTCAGCGTGCACAATAACCGGTGTATCGTCATTATATAAGCCTGATATTCGTAGTACGAAAATCTGTCGTTTGAGAATGGGAACCGTTTTTATCGTTGCCATCTTAAAATAAATGATTTATTCTTCAAGTCTTTACGATCGCTGAAATACTAGTAATAGCATGTTTGCAAAGGACATTTGATACTTATCCTGCAAAGTCGAACCGGATTGATATTAAGTGTCTGAGGATGCAACTGTTGATCAGTATCACAGTTGACAATGCTATCTTCATCATGTAAATAGATATGCTCTTCTTGTTCAAAATGCGAATACAGAAATACGGTTCCTTGATCCATCGATACGTTTGTGGGTGTCCGTAGTGGGAGATGACGATATCCCGCCCGAATACAACGCACAGGAACTACTCGTTGTGCCAGACATCTAATAAAGTATACATATAAAGAAATGCAGATCGAATTGACAGTAAAAGATTTCTTGATTTCGCAACTCTGGAATTCATATTGCTGAAAGGAAGCTAGGAAAAGTGATACCTGCCATTTGTGCTATCACAGACAGAGATCCGCAAAAAAGCCAGATAAACGAAAGCGATCCGAAATGTTGAGGTGTGGTTCCAAATTGGGTTCACCGAATTTCGGCTTACTGTTTTACTCTTCTCTTTGGCACAATCTGCTGGTATTCCGATGATTTCTACCTCAACATAGGTTGAAGCACTATGCTGATTTGGACAAACATGCTGTCCTGATATTACCTAAAGAAATGGAGGCTAAAAACTCAAGTTTAGATACTAACACGAAAAATGACGATGAAAAAGTTAATTATTGTGTGACTTTTTCAATGCATGCACAACTATGTCTACTGTTACGAGACCGATGAATGAATTTATGAAGAAGGAATACACTCCTGACCTCGAGTTTCAATTAAAACTCACCTCTTGAAGCTTCTACAAAAAGTTAGAAGGACTAGATTTTGACATTTGTTGTCTTAAATATTAACCGCTTTTGACTACTACCAATTAATAGTCAATTTTTTCATTCACTTTCAGTTATAACATCTACAATTTAGGCTTTTTTCAAACTGTCGCTTATGAGAGAAACATTTTGTTCAGTTAAGATCGTTTGCTCACTGAATCAGGAATCCTGTGCAGAACTTAAGGGCAGATGTTTTAAACGTAGATGTTTTGACGAAAAATCCAAAAAATCACATAATATTCGGTCATTGATTAATTTGATTTCTCTCCGTATAGTTACTTGATTTATCAAGATTTCAAAAATAATAAGGACTGATTGAAACGAGCAAGAATTTACCGTAACTGTATAAAGCAACGAGGATATTGAAGTAGTATCTTTGCAGAGCGGATTGAAACGATTGTAGAGTGAATGGGAATCGTCCCATAAAATCCTCGGCTTCAAAGTATATCCACAATTCCCAGTCTGTTCAAACATTGCTGCATTTACGGCCATTGCTGTATCAGTGGTTTGAAAATTCAAAGCAACCATTTGCAAACCAAATGCCCAATATTGAACCGGATTGAAGTTGGAAGAATCAATGCGCATACCGCCAGGATACGTCCTAACAATTTGTTCGCGTGAATAAGCAATAAATTCTAGCGGGTGTTTCCTGAAATTCTCAGCAAATTTATTTTCCTCAAAGTTGTAATTTTATAAATTTTATGAATATTTAAGCTACATAAATTTCAGATTTTTAAATTACAACAATCACCTTGAAAGTTTCCGGGCGGATGATTCATTAAGTGACGTAACCTGATAGCACGACGCATTACTATTGGGCCTCGAAGATGAAGTGGAGGAAAACCGAGTTTCCTCTCCAGATTTCAATTTATTTTCCCCATTGGGTAATGCAGCATTTCGCAACCGTCGTGTTGGAGTTGTTATTGGCAGTAAATTAGGGCCTGTTCGAGTGATTCCCAGCATCAAGGATTTGGAAGATTCTTCCCGTCGATGAACAAAATCGACCATGCCAGGAAAACCCTGGAAAATTCTCATCGTCATTGAATGACAATGAGATCTATACAATGTTATGAAAACCTCAAGTAGTGATATCAATTGTTTGCGCCATTTTACAACACACAAAATTTTTGTAAGACTTAAGTTGTAGTGAGAGAAGATTAATCAAATGGTTAACTTTACCTTAAATTTGGCAGCCTGCATATAATTCACTAGGTCCGATAATTCAGGTGCAACTGGAGATCCTGGTATCTTCTTAATGGGCCTCTGCAACACTCGTTCTGCATTAACCGGTAGTGGTTCACGATCTATTCTAGAGTCGAATGGTACGCTTATCTAGAATAAACAAAGAGTTTCATAAACAAGTTATATATCAGTGATATGATGAGATTTATGTGGCATGCGTGTACTCTAGACTGATTAGATTAGTCAGTTCTGTAGCTGGTTAAAAATGAAGAGCGAAACAGATCACATAACGGATTCACACCTCCAATTATGTGTGGTACATGCAAATTTAGATTTCTACAGGTTTATGTGGTTTTCTGAATTCTGACCTGTGTTTTAGGATATTACTGTAACACATATACTTCTGAAACATTGGGGTCGTTAAAAGTTCTAAAAGTTTAAACAAACCGCATGTGTTGATCTGGATACAGAGTATTTGTGTTCCTCCTCAGCTTCACTGGACGATTCATGTGGTGTACCTCTTGACAATCGGTTCATAACTCTAGGGCTTTCCGAATCTGCATAATACCAAAACAATTGACTTTAAATCACAACATTTGAGAAATTTTGTGGTTTCTATGGAATCAGTAGTAAAATGTAACTGACCTGCTTCTTCGTCATCTAGATCATCATAAAATTCTTCAAGATCATCTTCATCAGTCCCATAGAATCCACTGCAAATTTAATGCATCTATTATTTTCTTAAAAAATTGTTTCTTCCAGAAAGATTTTGCAAGGAAAAGTAAGTTATCTCATCAAGCGAACAAACTCTGTCTGCTCCATAACCGTATCGCTATCATTCTTGATGAAGTATTTATCCATTCGTAATCCCGCACTTGGTTCTGCGATCATTTTCTTGTTTTTAATTAAAATTTTGTTCTGCAATTGCCATGGTGATGGAAGTCGTGGAGAATTACTGTAGTCAGCTTCGAACAAAAAATGTGTAACAAGCTTTTCCCCGAGGTAATTCTGGAATGAACATAAGCATTGCTTTAAATGAAATATGAGCAGAGTGAATTTTTTAGATTAAAATTCAAAAAGGTTGAAATCGAACTTTAAACATTTGGGCCATTCTTGCTTGCTGCTGAAGTGAGCAATGATTTTCGATTGATAAAACAACAGGTAAATTGCTGGTAACGAAGGCACTTTTTTTGATAACACTGAGTACTTCACGAAAACCAATTTTGGATGTGAAAGTATGACCATGGAATATTTGAGGCAAGCCATTTTCACCATCCCAGCAATCTAATTCAACACAGCGACAGCCTGTTAATAGCACCTAAAATTTTAAGTAAAATTTATCTGGAAATTTTACTTAAATTAATTAAAAAGTAATATAAATAACTTTTCATGCAACACCAAGTATTCATAATTTGCAACTTTGAAGTCCAACAAATTTAATTTGAAACAATAGAGAGTATTCATCCGGATTACATATATAAATAAATGCAATATGCAAGAACTTTTTTTTTTTTTTTTTTTTTTTTGAAGTTGTTCTGTTACTGGTGACTTGAATAAAGAGGGGAATAATTTAATGGGTAATGACAAAAGAATTAATGATGACGTGCATGGAAATCCAACCTGGCGATACATCTCAGTGGATGATTCACCTTTCAGCTGATGACCTGTGAGGTAAGTATTGTGACTTGAGCAAATGTAGTAATAGTTTAATGGATAATGAAGTGTATCATGATCCGGTTTGATTTCTTCAGGCACAAATGCATAATTTGTTGCATCTGTCATATAGCGCACAAATCCTTCAAATGAAAGTTGCTGATTACTTCGGTAAGTTGGATCCGGTTCGTGTTCCTGAAAGTACTGGAAGTTTTCGATCAAAGACTATGCGATACACGATATACAACTTCGTGAAATCTTTCGCTAAATTCATTATATAACCTGTATTATCTTGATAGCATAATCGTCATCCACAATTTCCATTTGATGTATCTCAATAAATTGTTTCAACATTGCAGGAGTTAGAAATAAGCATCTTGATGCATCCATTAGGCCCGTACTGAAATATTGTACTCTCTATAAAAATTTCCTGAAAGTTCAAACCGTATCAACAGGCTTATCTAACCATGAGAAAATTGTTGAGCTTTTTACATTTACATTATAAATTATAAGCATTTTTTCGATATTTCTAGATATTTAGACACTAATTACCACCTCTTTGACTTTCTCTTCTAATTGTTTTCACAGAATTCTATTTCAAGTAATACATTTCTGCAATGTAGTTATAATAGCCTACATAACAAAAAATGCTTCTGTTCACATAGAATCGGGCATATTCTTTAAAAAGCAATAATAAATTTCGAATTGTCTTTTTCAAAAAAAGGAAAAACACCTGCTTAAACTAGCCTGAGCTAGTGCATTGTATACCTTCTGCTGCTTCTCACCAATGTGCTGAGTTGTTGCAAAAGTATTCCTTGTAAGAATATCTGCAACATTAAATAGTTCTGCTTGGACAGATAAGAGATGCGGATAGGGCAAAATCACGATGTATATATAAGTGTTGATATATATCAAAATATAATTTTCTATATAAATTTCGTCATCTTTCTCATCTTCTCCGAATGTTTGTTTATGTTGAATTATGAACCGTTTGGTATAAATTCAATATCCGAATGTGATGGTTCCATTTGTGTAAACTTTTGACTTCTTTCACGCTTAACTGTACTTGCGTTGCTAGATCCACACATCACAAGGAAATCGTTGAAAATATTTCTGGAAAAATACCAACGAAGTTATTATCGTTGGTAAATTTTCATAACAATTCAAATCTTTCAGAACACATTTTCCATGAATAAACTTACTTTAGATCTGTCCGCATGTTCACACTAAATAATTTGTATAATTCAATAAATTCGAATAATGTTACAGGTTTTTCCGAATATTCTTTTTCGTATGATTTTGGAGACATCGAAAATTCCTTTGAAATAGTTGGATTTGAACTTGTATCGTTGGGACCTTTTGTTCTATTAAAAAGAAAGTAATAATGATTTAGAAATCTTTTGTATTTAGATATTCATATCAATAAAAAAATAATAACTAATCAATTTCTAGCTGTATATATGTAAGAAGGAAGTACTTAAATAATGACAAGATTCACCTAATATATGAAGTTCCTTTAATATTCTAAAGCATATTTCTAGATAATTTGAAGACCATTATGCATATTACGATCATGGCTTACTTTTTCATTTTTCCAGACCAGAAACTTCCAAAAGCTCTTGCTGATAACTTTTTGGATTTGTACCAGGAGGAGAGACTAGCAGTATCTGTTGATGAAGAACTGCCACGTGATCTCGATATCTCCTTTGGTGTGCTTGGATCTGATATCGTGCACTGTTGTCCACTTATACAATTTCGTACTGATTGGTACCGTGCCTGAAAATTACACCTTTTAGGAAGGCAGGAGTATTGCAGAAGTAAAAGTGCATTGTGACCTTTGTTCTAACATATAACCCTCGAATCTTTAAACTATTTTCAAGATATGTAATCTGAAGTAATGGTCACATCCACATTCCTCGTTTTTCCCTTCCTCTTTCTTAAGCAATTATCATGGGATTCAAAGTTTAGAACATTAAAAATTACTAATGTTTCAAAATTTGGATATTTAAAGCACCTTCAGGGATATAAATGATTGTGGACTTTGTGAATGAGCACTACTACGGTTTCCAAATTTCATTCGTCGAGTAACAGCACTTGTCATTTGTTTTAAACGACCTTTTGCTGCCGTAACTTCTGCAGAACGAAGCATTCCTGATTGAAATGATTTTGAAACGATACTTTGCAATCATGATAAGAAACAAAGTACTTAAAGCATCTTCAAAGATACCAACGAATCATCAAAAGTATGCAAAATTTAAGATACTCATGTAGTGATACCTAAACCCTTCCACCCGTCGACTCGGCCACCAAAAGCTTGGAGAGCTTTATAAGGCAGTGGATTAGATGTCACGCCTTCATCGATCATGTTCTCCTGTTCGTAATTGGTACACAGTTGCAAATATAATTTCCTAAGCCATAGAACTCGTCGATCTGCACATTTATGTTGTTCCAATAAGTAATTCACAATCTGGAAAGGATTAACTATCAAAAGGTTAAACAGCAAATTTTAGGGTACCTTTTTATAAATTCTTTTATTTGCAGTACGAGTAATTCGTGGAGTCTTGATTTCAGTGCAATCAAAAAGAAGAACATGAAGTTCACGTTTCTCAAGCGCTATTAAGTAAGCATAAAATTCATTATAACTAAAAAAAATTCCTCAACTTAATTGAAATTCAAATATTTCACTGAATTACATTTAATTAAAATTACAAGCATACAGCTGTTAGCCCAGTTATCCAGTACTGAGCGCTTTTCTCTGGTGCGATAAAGTATAAAAATTCATTATCGGACAAATAACAACCAAAATTTATTGTCCAACAATGCATCTGCACAGACATTTCTTCGTTGCTGTGGCGTCGATAAATGCTCTAAAAAGCAGTCTTTTCAAATGAAGAATACTTCTAATGTAAATTGTTCCAGGTATAAAGAATATCCAGAAATAATGGAAATTAATTAGCACTTTTTTTTTGTTTAGATCCTTAAATTCGTCTATAATCATATTTTGTTGTTAGCCGCTGCAATGTCGACTAGATTTGAAAACGATGTTTTAGAAGGAAAAATTTTAATCTGATTATCTTCAACAGTAATTTGACCTCAATATCGATATCGTGTGAGGCAACATTTTCAACAGATTTAACATAGGAAAGCTTTAAAAAGCCACAATCCAGTGTAGTATAGGCAGCTCCAGCTGGTCGTAAACTTGGTGATGAAGGAGGATTGCGACTTTCCAATGATGTCACGCTTTGTGGTTTTGCGCCTTGCATTCGTGCCACCGATGGAATGTATGCATCCTGGAATGCATTTAAGTTTTCATAAATCAGAATGGAAGCTTTCCTATAGGGAAGGAGGACTTCGACTTGCATATCCGATCAAAACATATGAAAGACACGAATTCTTAACCAGCGAATTCTGCACACATCCGGAGTAAATCTCCCAGAATATCTGCAAAATTCTTTGAATGGAAAATTTGTTAGTTAAGGGTCTCAATTAAAATCATCAAATTTAGAAAATACTTTGTCTTTTATCTCCTTCGTCTCCAAAGAACCAACTTTACGCCATGACAATAAACTACAACTGGCATCTAGTTTCAGCATGCAAAGTGTGCTGCGACCTGTATCCGGATCACAATGAATGACCGTGGTACCATGGTGAAGCCGTTGGATTACATCCAGATCGAAGTGATTCGTATCCAAAGGTACCAAAGTAACATTTCTCACAATACCTTTTATCGGTTTTACCGGATCGTAACCCTAAAAAATCTACTGTTTTAAAGATAAAAGATTGAAATCGCTTGAACTCCAGGTGTTTCTCGTTTTTTTTATTTTTTTTTTTTTGTTTTTATGACACTTTGAAAAACTAAGATTAAACATACTTTGGGTTTTGGATTTTCTTTCCCAATACTTGGCTCGGTAGGATCCACAACAAAACTGGTTATGTTCTTGTAATGACGATAAAACAATTCCAAATTATCAAGTACCACAGCCACCAGACTGATTTTATCAGCATTTAACAAACCACTAACACCAATTTCGGACCCACAACAACTGTCGTTACTTTGTTCATTCATAAACTACAAAAAGCATGTTAAATTTTTTCAATAAATTATATTCTTCTAACTTCTTGGTATTATTGTTCTATTCGAATCAACACTGTAAAGAAGGAGTGATACCTCAAGTTTGTTTTTATCATCTTCATCACCAGTTATCACAATGCTTGGCATATCATTTACTATTGCATACAGGTCACGTAAGAAGACACCGAAAAAAGGAATCAGCCTGCATTGTGGCATGCGCAAAGCTCTTTGAATCGCTTCTCGATAAGTAATCGACAAAGCCGCTTGATTGCTAGGTAATAGAACTTCACAAAGCTATAAATTTTGCATATCATCGTGGTTCTATTCTTTTTGAAGTAAGCAGAAACTATATCAAAACACAAATTTCTGCAGCAATATGAAGCACTTCACCAAAGATAACATTTGTTCGCCATAGCCGACTGACGAAGACTTTCAGATAAAAAGTTACATAAAACATAGGTTCATCAGCGATCTCCAGGACTTACTCCTTATCAGTTTACAAATTTTTAGGGCAATTCCCCAGCCAGTATCTTCGAGATAAAGAAGAGAAAATATGTTAATATGTAAATAACAAATGACCTGTTCATATTTTTTCTTCTCCTCAGGTTTCACAGATAACCAAAATGATCGTAATTTCTGACTTCTCAGTCCTAAGAGAATTTCAACTGCTGCATTGAAATTACCTAAAAATAAAAAAGAGAAGCAATACCCATCCTAAAAATATTGAAAATCTGAAAAATCTTCTGAACAGAGGCACTAATTTCTAGAAGATATCCTTTGTTTTTATTTTGCTTCATATTAATTATTTCAAACTTTCTTTTCAACTTACGGTATTTTTTTTCCCAAAAAAACACACACAAATCCAACATAAAAGCACAAATTATTTGCATGCATGTTTTTGAGGTTTTAATTTTTATCTGTAAAGCATCTTCTTTTCTAAAAAGGTAGGAAAAATTCAAATAGTCAAAACACCATATCAAAATGAATCTAAAATATGTACAAATACAAATCAAAACCTCAAAAACATAAAACATCTGAAGATTTTGTTGTCAAATACTAAAGCTCACTATATCCTGAATGCTTTATCAAATATTCCTAAGAATTTCTTATAAGCCAATCTTGTAAGTGCTACAAAAGTAGGTGTTTTTTTTTCGTATACAAGCTTTTAAAAATCAAGTGATTAAGCATAATTTTGAAATGGGGAGATCATTTCGAAATTCTGACAGGAAATTGAAAAAAGAAATTTGGGGAAGATGAATACTATCAACAAGTTTGTAGTAAAAATTAACCAATGTTCCAGCAAACATCGATCATTCGGAAAATGGAAGTAAGAGTTGTTTTCCGTTCCTCAGATGTTGACATGCTAACTATAAGATGAGTTATCCATGAGCTTATCTGAAAAAGGAAATTTTTGAAAAATTGTTGATATTTGTTATTTTTTTAACAATCGAATGCATACAAATAATCCGTATTTTTGATTTCCCAAGCATGAGGAATCAACTATTCGGTGAAAATTAAGTTTTCTTGAAATTATGCAAATGTTACGTTTTATCGGCAATCTAAAAATTGCCTCAATTCGGAATCTCCTTATAGGTGCTAGAAGGTCGCTGATTTCCAGCTAATGATAGTAAACTTGTTTAATAAGGTATTCATTCATAATCATGCTTTGTTTTATCATGTTACAAGTTTAGGTAAAACAAGGAATAAATAGTAACAGGCAGGTAATGAAGAACACAACACACCTCAGATAAGCGTTTAACAAGATTTCGAACAGGACTTGGATTATCTGCAACTGGTACTGAAGTTAAATCGCAGCTCACATAATGAACATAGTCTATCGGTTGCATCCCATAAAATAATTGATATTCGGTTGCCGATAACTGGAACTTATCATTATCACATGCAAACCCTAAATTCTGAACACTTTTCCCATTTCAAAAATTTATTTGTTAGCCTAATCAATCAAACAATATACCAATAAATTCAAATGATGTTGGAACAAATTTCTAGCAGTGATTTCTCTGAAAGAAAATGCAGAACTGTGACCCTAAAAATTCCCAAATTTTTTATAAATTTTATTGCATTCTTACGCAAAAACATCATAAATCTATTTTCGGTTAAAATAAACTATTGCTAATGCCGCTGCAAAATCTTTGGTAAAAAAAAAATGAAGAACAAAATCACAGTGAAAAATATGGGACAGTTTAGAATCATTTGAAAGCAAGTTCATTTTAAGATGAAAAAGCGAACTGATTATCAGATAATCTGATAAATAATAAATTGATTTTAGCAATAAAAATTATTAAAATTTTTCCTTGTTAATATACGTTAATAACCACTAATAAATAATCGGTTGCTCTTACTACATTTAAAAATGGAAGTGTTTTTTTCTTTTTTTCATACCTGAAAGGCTAATTCTTCGGGAAAATGTAATATATGTTGCAGTTTCTCAAGTTCCGGTCGAAATAAAGCAATCGGTTCATCATCAATTATAAAACCATCTACTGCGAAACTATTTGGATACGATGAAACTAAAAGCAACCAATGTAAATGGAGAAAAAAAGACTGAATTGCATCATCACTTCAGTACATTTTGAGGAAAATAAGTAAAATAAAGTCACAGCTCTAACTACATCTCAGTATTAGTAAATAACGAAAATCTGAAAATTCCATGTGACACAAAAAATTATATTGTCTTTCGAGCTTCATGAAAAGAATTAACAAATTTAATTTATGAATAGAAGCTTTTTAATTAATCAGAATAAAATTTGTTACATAAATGAGGCCTTGGGAATGTTACCGCACCGAGAATTTAAATTCTATATCAATTGGAAGTGCATTAGTCAAGAAGTTCTACACCTTGAAAGATTGATACAGAACAAAAGTTCTCGAGGTAATGAAATTTAACAAAATCCATATTTCTATCTCATAATATCGACTTAACAGTTTTAATTTCTATAAGTGAAATTCAATTATGAAGAAAAAAAAAATGTTTTCTACCAATAATTGAGCTGCAACGAATAATGTAATGAATAAACAAGCCAAAAGTAAATCTCTCCAAAAAATAAGAAAAAAGTGGAGAAAAAGAAAGTGAAATTAGGAATTTCAATTTAGGAAACTTAATTACCAAATTCCAGTAACGCTGTATGTAAGATACTAAATCAAACAAGCTTAAAGAGATAACAAATTTTCAACTTTGCAACAAGAGCAGTTCCAAAAATTTCTGGTAAACTGAACAGATTGTATCTCTTCCAGAGTAAGATTAACTTAATTTTCGTCTTTTTTTTTTGACTCTATTAATTTCGCATTTAATGTAGAAAGAGGAATAATTTTTCGGGATTTTATCAGTAATCAATACTACAATTATCATAACGAAAACTTTAACACTTATATTTTTTTCTATAGCATGCATAAACTTGTCGTTTTCAGAAAAATTTTTGAAACTAGAATCATTTTCTATAAAAACATATACACTTTTTCAATCTGAGAAAAAATGTAAAATAATAGGTAATATATGAATGAAACTTTACCTAACTTGCAGACGAATACAAGTAAAGAATTTGGTTTTGGAGGTGCTGCACTTAAATGGATGGCGTTGACGAGTCGTCCAACAACACTGGCTGTCATGTGAATTTCTACAGGATAGAGATTACAGCGATGAAATTTGTTCGTAAAAAATTGTGGTAAATACAGTTGCAGAAATGAAATGAAACTGTTGTTAATTTTCAGGAATTGTTTACTGGAAACTTTCCGTCTTCTTATTTAAGAGGTAAAGGAAAGTAACTGGGAAATCTTGATTGCTTCAAATGTTCGCGATGTAAAAGAATTCTACGACAGACTTTAAATACAAACATGTTGGCTGGACAAAGTTTGTCTTCAGCTTGTTTAAGCTTGACTGCCTTTATATAGCCGCTGCAGCCTTGTTGTATCTGCATTTAAAAGGCCAAAAAATAGTCTTGTATTGCTCCTTACTCTCCACCCCTTGCCCTTAAACCAGTTTCGTTTTCATTTTTAAGTCAATTTAATTTCAAAAAGCGCACATATATTGAAGTAAAATATGCAGCTTCCATGATATGAGAGGAAAAACTCCAAAAGGAAGAACGAAAGAAAGCAAAAGAGATGGGTGAATTTTGAATATCTTCCGGTGAACTGATTGGTTCTCTGGATAACTCTTCCACCCTATCACAGATCTTTCTAGTGCCAGAGTTTTTGTTTAATTCAGAAATCCTTCGTGACAGAAAAATGAACTTCAAACCAGTGGAGAGAACAGACGACGAAAGCAGTATGCTTGAGATGGAAAAATACGGCGAAACATTATTCATCTTCGGTCTCAAGGGATATTTTTCCAAACGGTTCGACAAATTAGGGTAATCTTTAGGAACACTTCAGGAACATGAAAATATAAATTCTATTTCAATCTTCGCATAATCTTTTCTTCCCACACTAGCAGAAAATGTTCAGTTCAACGAATTTAAGTACTCATATCTATCTCACTTCAAGGACAACTTCACAGTCTCCAAATCGTAATATTCCTTTCTTTGTTCGGATTATCACCCTATTTAGGGAAATCATATCGGATCATCCGATAGTTTAGTCCAGTGAAAAAGCCAGAAAATTTGAAATGACAGTATGAAAATATAGAGGAACTGCTAGGCAAAAAGGATTGGTAAAAATTTCCAGTTTCAGTCAAAATTTGAATTTTTCATTTTCATTCTTTAATAAGATTACCTTTTATGGTTATCAAATTCCTAAGCTATGAATAGTAAACTACTACGACTTTTGGATCAACCCACAACATGAGAAAGTCCTTTTTTCAGCTTCGCATACAACAATTAAATACTTATTTCTTTCAATTCTATATCAGCCGAGAAAACTGTATGATTGAATGATTATTTCTGTTTTCTTGGTTTTACCAGTGTTTTTGACCAAATGGAGTCAAACATTAAAGATACGAATAAAAGAGATTCCTTGACGTAGAATAGCTAGCTAGGTTTGGGAGATGATTTTTCATTATTGTAGTTTAACTCAGAAAACGTTTTTTATTAATTAAACTTTTTCGTTTATTCATGTAATTTAGATTCTCTGTTAAGTAAAAATTTGTTTGGAAGGTTTTCTACAATGTAGTGAATATGCATAACTACAAAACGACCGAATATTAGCAAAGGATACAAGAACCCGGAAATTGGAAATGTGAACAGGGAAGGGAAAGAGGAAGGGAAAAAAAGAAGCAATATTTCGATTTCCTTCTCTTCTTTCTGAATCTCCAAAAATTTAACTTTGAAAAATACCTGAAGCTATGCCATTATCAGATGTATTGCACTGATCACTGCTTGTTGCGCATATCGATTTCCAAGTGGAAGAATCAGCATTATTCTGTGCCATTTTCCGTGAATTCATTGATATCGGTTTCAGCGACTGTATAAGGTAATGTTTTAGGAAAAAAAAAAATGAAATGACACATGTTTCCAGAATCTGAACCATATCCTTCACTGATCAAAATTTTCATTTCTTACTATTTCGATTCCAAAAGTCATAATTACATTCGAATTAAAGCTAGAATAAGCAACTTCTAATTTGCAATATCTCCCAGATTTCAGTTCGGTCTACTCAAGTGTCAATAAATCCAATCAGGTGGCTTGAATGGCTAAATTAAAATGATATTGAAATTCCACGAAACTTCAAGTTCCCATTGAGGGGTAACAAAAATGGATTGTTACTTTTGAATTCTTTCAAGAAAAAATACATTGTAAGAAGATTCAGACATTAGGATGAAAGCAAAAAAGATGTTAAAACCTATTCACAGATTTGTTGGTATTAGGTTTTCCTGTGAAAATTGAATTTTTCATTTTGAAACATTAAAATTTCTTTATGAATCATTTTACAGATTCGTGCTATGCATCTTCTTGGACAGAAAATTGAATTGTTGACAAAAATTTAAAAAATGTGAAGTGGTGTGATGGAGGTACAAAAATGTTGCACGAGAGGTATTAAACGATTGCAGTAGAATAAATCGGTTGAATTTATATTCTTAGTTTATATGGAATAATTTGAAGTTTAAATCTGAATCCCCTCAAATTAACATGAATTTTCAAAGCATCATCCGCGGTCTCAATTGCTTGACCCAAGAGGATCTTGTACAAAAGACACAAAAGGGAAATTAGGACTGATAAGTTACCAGTTTAACAGTGCAAAGTTCAAGAGTATTTTTAGTCTCGAAATATTGCCACTAAATCACCATTCTTGTAACCTCGATGGATACTATCGTTTGAGTAAAGGATTCGTGGAATCATTTGTATGTTCTACAAATTACTGTAACAGTGAAATTTCATCTTTAAGTTACAAGCACTTAAAGTATTACCTTAAGGTAATAGCAGCAAATAGAAACTGCAACGCTGAAAAATTTACTACCACTTGTTTTGGGGAGAATCAGCCAAGAAACTGAAATCCTGAAACAGTTTGCATATGACAAATCCTGAAATATGAAATGTCGAACAATCAAGATGGCAGATGATACTTCTAAAATTAGGGAACTGAAGGGTAAAGTACCCTTCCAGTAATTCAGAAAACAAGACGATGGAAATTTTCGGATGACACGATCAAAGTAAACTGCATGTAATATTTTGAAAATGAATGAGTTTTTAAAAAGCTTAAAGACAGGTAATTTTGCAAACTGATTCGCATACAATAACCAGACGAAATGGTTGGTTAAACTTTTAATTTTTAATTATATTTCTTTTATGGACATATGTGTAAGTACTCTGTTAGCTTAGCAAAGTTGGCTCCTCAAGACACCTATTTTCATGGCTCCTCCTGTGAACAAATGTAATCTAATTTAGGCTTATGTCACAAAATGAATTCTGATGAATTATACAAAACCTAGAATTAAGATTAAGGTCACAAACTTACATTTTCAACACTTTTTAACATCTTTTAATAAATATACGCCTTCAAACATACTAACATCAAATATGTCAAGCACCAAATAAACGAACTTATAGATTTACATTTTAATAAAATTAATCCATGAAAAATAAAATAGGAAAAAACAGTGTAAATTAAATACATAGAAACGTCGTTGTGTTGTAATTAGACGAATTACAAGGAATAGAAATGGGATTTAAATGATAATTGAGTCATCTATTCGACAGTATAACTATGGTATAAGTAATACATTCATCTATAAGAATGAATGAAAGTTTTTCAGCAAGAATATTCATTAAATCATAACATTTTACTTAAGAGTTTTCACTTCAGCTCAACAAATTTTAATCAGCCTTCATTAGAGAAGTATAGAAATACTTGAAGTTTTACGAAATGAAATCTCTACAAGATAAATTAATTTCTTAGTGAAAGAGATCTGGTCAGTCTGATTTCAGAGATCTTAATCTGAAAGTCTAGAGTGATCTTGTCCAAACAGGAATGACTTTAAATCAAAAGAAGATTTCTAACGAAAGTAACACCGGCAGGAAATGTAATACTGGATAATCTGAGAGCTAAAAAACTAGACGACAAAATCACCAGAGGTGACCTATCCTTTGCTACAAGTGAGACACAAGTGCAGAAAGTAAAGCTTTCATTTCCTTCCACCTCAACCCATCCTCCTTGACCTCTTCTGGTCTGACCTTCTCAACATTTTTGTCCCAGTCATTGACAAGATCGTTATCCAGCCATTCGTCCGAATGTTTGATTCATAGCGGCACAGTTAGTAACGCACAGTTATTGGTGTGGCAATAAGGATCCTTTTTATCACATTCACACTTCGTGGCGATTTCGTCCGTCAACCTGTCCTGTCGGTTAGGGAAGTATTATTCAACATTCTTCCTCTTTTCTTGCGCTTTCAGATATTCTCGTATAGAAAAGCTTTCCTGTGATCACAGAAATAGCCCACTTCATTTTTGTCTATTTTTTGTTTCATTTCCTATCGTTTTTCCACATAAGACAGATATTGTCAATATTTTCTTCATTCTGCCCATAGTTACTAATCTATGATTTTTTCCGTATTATTCACTTAAACTGTATTTCCGCTTTTTTTGTCCTTTGTGAGCATATTTCGTGAAGTGTTTGCTGAATTGGTTTATGGAACCGGAATGTTTTAGAATCTGTCTCTCCACATCGACTTACAATAGTGATGTGTATATCTCAAAAAAATGATCAGATTTTCAGATGAAGACAATGCATCTGAAAATATTCAACATCTCTTCTTCCAGTTTCAAACTTCTTACTGCATGCAGATAAATTCTTTTCCGCTACTACTTTTCAGGATCCTACTCAAAAATCATTCTTTGATTAGATTGTCGACAGCATATACTATCTACACTTTATCTTACAACGTAGAACAACTTTCTCAGCGTTTTTACAGCTATCAGAAGGAAACATCAGTGTTTCATCCACGTCACTTCTATATTTGTGAGGGTGTTGAGGTTAAATTCTGAGAGAGAAAAGTCGTGAGAGCATGCAAAAAACACAATGATCTACATTTTAGGAAGAGCGGGATATTTGATTTTATAAGCAAATTAAAAAGACTTAACCATTGACGAATTCATCAATAGAATTGAAATCCGATTGTTCAGTGTTTTCGATGCACCGTTAAATTTGTCTGAATCTTAATACTTGAAAATTGATATATCGATCGATGTTGCAGAAACTGTCGAAATGTTTTTACCACTATTAGCAGAGTGAATAAGCAGTGGGTATGGGAATCAATCGTTCCAATTCAAAATATAGTCATATTCTTATGTTAAAGTTTCGGCAACATACGTAGTCAACCATCTGTTTAAATCAAATATTGGGTACTATGAAATAAATGAAAAAATTTCGGAAATGGAGGAGTTAAGTGGGGAAATAGATAAAGCCAGCTTGAATTAAAGTGATGGTACTTGTAGATGACAATGATAACCGTTATTCGATGATTTTCGTAATGATTACGATTTCTAACTGTACGGCTGCCAGGTTTAAATTCAGCATGAAACTCAACCTTTTTATACCTGTTGGAATTTTCCACTTGTTTATTTATTTCTCGGTATTCTTTACAAATTGGTAACAAATATAGATGCTTGTATTTTTATCCTAATAAATCATTGAACAATAAACACTCTCTCAGAATTAATGAAATAAATATTTAACTATAATAAATATATTGAAATTACAAAACCGATAAAAAGTGGCTTTGATTGAAGATAAGGGGAATTGAGTCATCGTGATAGAGCATGAGAGAGAAAACTATTTCAAAGATAGACAAGCAATAATGGATGGATGTAGATCGATTCATGTTGTATAATTTTGTATGGTATATTCCTCTTCTCAGCACCGGGATATACTATACCGGTGCTGAGAAGAGAAATGAGAAATTTCACTTTTATTTAGAAATATTTAAAATGTTTGTTAAAGTAACAATATGACTTTAACTGATAACTTCAAACAAATATAGTTCCTCCAAAAATTGGTGGAAGGGAAATGTTGAAAATTGTAAGACCGAACCATTAGAGGCAATGAGCAAACTAGTCCATTTGCACTTATGAGCCAAACTTTAAGAGGTAGAGGAGAAATGACAGAAGCAGAAATAAGCACAAAAACCTTTTTTAAAATTGATGAGTTAGCTCTCTGATTTCGAATACTTCGTATTTGAAAGTTTGTGATTTTTTAGTCGTCTACAAATGTTTGCGTGCACAATTCTTTGAAAATAAAATTTGGATCTAAGGTTTCGAACTTGCAATTTGAATTCGAAATTTGGATTTTCAGTAATCTATTTAACACTCCATCTTTTTGCAAAATAAAACGAAAGGCAAAAGTTTCAGGATGGACAACAAATAATCCGCTTCTCCATGGAATTAGTATTTGTTAAAACAGCGGATTAAGCAGAAAGAGTAAATGGAGAAATATTCTCTGTTGAATGTACACCTTAAGTTTACTGATTACTAGTTACTTGCTTGCTACGTTAGCTTCCAACAGCTGTATAATAAAAGGATGTTTCCGTTAATTTTGTCATGAGATAACTTACATTTCCTATCAGAAGAAACTATATAGCATAAAACTGTCTTGAAAGATTTAGAGAGAGTAGGAAGGAAATTTTTTCCGAGAAAATCATTTCAATCCACATTTTATTATCTTTAATTTTCCGTTCCTGACAGATCTTATGACCGCACTCCTATTTTTCTACAAAATTAGCAAAATAACGCGGAAATTCCTGAACTGTACTTCTACAAGGCATGGGAAAGCTACGGAACAAATATTATCGTGTTTTGCGATTCAATAATGGTATTTGGATGATTATCACAGTGTAGTGCAGTCATCTCGTTCTACAGATGGAAGAAGGATCGGTAGCAATGAAATCGAACTTATTCGTTATCGAATGATAAGCATCGTTCTTACAAGTCAACTGAGAGAAATGCTTTCGAATTACTAATGCAATTTTAGAAATTTTTATGTTTTGAGTCCTGATACGTTCCTCTTGAAAAATTTGTAAATTATTATAATTCATTTCCTAATTCTAACTAAAAATCCTATTTGTGTTTTTTTTTTCTCTTTTTTTTTGGATAAAAAGATGAATGGTGATTGGTAATTTATTCTGCATTTCAAAAAATGTGGGTGATTTAATCATATCAAATGATTTATAAATTTACGTTGATAAAGCTTCATCTTATCAAGCTATAACGTAGCTATTTAAAAAAGAAACCACAAAAATTTGTATACTAATCAATAGATTTCCTTAAGTGATATCTGAGAAATACTTGACTTTTTTACTTTATCTTCAATTCATATTTATACCATGGCTGATATAACTACATCCTTTTTAATGTAAGGTAAATGAATATCATAGATTACCCGATCATGAGTTGTAATATGTATTTCAACCTAATTAATAACCATTATGGGTATCAATTCAAAAAACACTTTATTATTCTTGACGTTAACAAACCGATCTTTGTGACATAAACTTCTAAATACTTCGCCGATACATTCCTCTTTCTTAATAACTGATTTTTTGACCGATTTCTGCTTTTTGTCAAAAAAGAAACAGAGAAAATCAAAATTTTTGTTAAAAAAAACTGCTAGTCAAATCAAAGCTTTATTAGTTTGCGCGTTTTTCATTCGATGTCAAGTCTTAAAACTTGTAAAAAGGAATCGTGATAAGAAAAATTATGAAGACAATTTTGGCTATCATCTGTTACCATAACACTGGGCTATCCCTAATTTAGTTAAGGAAAGGAATGTCTATGGTACATTACGATATATAATTAGAAAAAATTGACGCACAACTAATTAACGGTGTATTTTTTGGCGATTTCAGTCATTTCAAGATACCTAAAATATTAGATAAGATGTTATTTTAGTGAGAAAAACAGTCAAAATTCGTGGCTATAAAATTATCACTGATTATCGTGAAATTAATTCTTCTAATTAATATTTTAATCAAATTCGTTTCCTGATTATCTTCTTATAAACTGTTCCATCCGTTTTCCATTTTATGAAGTCTTTTTTCTTCATAGTGAGATTTCATAGTGAACCTAAAATCTGTTGTAAAGCATGCGCACTTTCCATCATTCCAATTTTATTGCTGAGATTCGATTCTTCCTCAATCGTAAAGATAACGGAAGGTTGGGTAAATCAGCTTGATTGGTACTACAAAAAATGTTGAGTTAACCATATTTTACATAATTCTTCGCTTCTCTCGTTAACTAATGTCTGAGAAGATGGATTTTTTTTTCTTTTTTTTTTTTTTGGAGCTCATCGTTTTGGTAATTGCTGAAAGGAAAATTCTGATTGTCATATGCAAAATTTCAACTCATATCATCTACAAAGCTACTTAACACTTTATCTTTTA